>JAYMGJ010000021.1:0-97319 GCA_037178675.1 Scleroderma bovista | reverse complement strand
GACGCGTTGTGCACCGTGTCTACCACCTGAGCGATCACATTCAGCTTTGTCTTGGGAACGTTTAGCCACAGATCGAATGCGACAATCAGCGTTCCGCGGATATCTTTCCCTGGATTTGAAGCAACATAAGTGAAAGGGTCCAGCAGAACCTGTTCATATGAAGGTGACCCTGCGGGACTGCAATTTAACTGATAGTTGATATTTCGTCTACCTTTTCACGATCTGGAGACCACCCATCTGGGGACTGCTTTATAGACGAGAGGAGGTTTTCAAACGTAGAAATGGGCATTTGTCTCGAGCACAACTGGCGGGTGATAGTTCGGGTGCTGCAAGAGAGCGAGTAGTAGCAAATAACTATTTATTACATAATTGGTTTGAAAAAGACCTAATTTATGGATTTCAATTTAAAACTGGAAACCTTTGAGCATATTTAAACGATTGTCTTAGAGCATATTAGGATAAATGGCATGGCGAGCTTGCAAGTACACATGTATTCAGCACCTCACAAAATCACATGTTGCAGAGTCATTGTCTCAGGCAAGTTCCCGCCCTCCAACCCATAGCTTATCCAGGATGGATTCCAACATCGCGTTTCCACCAAGTCTAGCCATTTCATTGCGTGCTTGCCGGTCCAAGGATTCCATCACACCGAGCTTATAATCAAACGAATGCGTAGAGTCCTTAAAATAAGAAACGACATGATGTTTCAAAGTCGGTGTCTTGGCCGTTTCTGGAGGATGCCTATTACGCCATTGAGTATATATAGCCGTCACAGAAAATGCGGCATACTTATGATCCGTCTGTCATCCGGTTCCTGTCTGATCCCGTGGATTAGCGGGAAGGAAAATTTACCCTCGGTCAAGTCCTGGGCGAACCCTTTCTGATTCGCATACTGTTGAAGTGGGCGTCAGTTTGACAAGGATAATGTTTTCAGAGGGGTGCGCAAACCAGTTACTCTGAAGATTCATATAGTCGTCACGGATCTGGAAGTAAATGCCGATCAGGTTTATCAGCGGGATATAATTTCTGGAATGTGGTTCAATAAGGATACGGGGTGTAATTCGGCGAACTAACACATCCATGTTGGTGGTTGCGCACTCCATCATGAGTCGGATGGCAATACGTAGGAGTCCGCCGGTCTCTGTGCTGTAATCAGGATCAATGGCGGAAACGATCGGGAACAAATACTCACTATCCTTCACCATGGCGAGGTACTCATCTTCTGTTGGGCACTGGAAGTTGTCCCGCCAGAGTAATTCATGCCCTTGACCGCGGTGCAGGATCAGGAGTTCTTCTTCAGCGACGTTTAGGTGAGTCGTGACTTGGTTGCACAACGAAACTAACCGTTCAATATGAAGTGGAGGCGAGGGCTTAGTCTCCGTCGCTTCACAGCGCGACGTCCATTTGCAATCTTCCCAAACAGATCCATCTTGAAGAGCTCGTCGTATGCGAGGAAATATACATAGTTTGCTGTGTTGATTGTCTGAGGTACTCCATATATTTTGTGTGCAACTGTTGGTGCTGAGATGAACATGGATATATTAAAGGGTATGGAACATACCTGGCCGTCCTCTCCGGAGCTCTGAGTTATCTTCAATATCATCAACGCTGACATGTTGCAAACCCAAACCAACATAAGACATAAAAAAGCACACCAGAGGAGAGAAACATACAGAAGACTTGCGTTATGAAGTAGGCCAACGACACTGGTAATGATTTCGAGTTGATCTACTGGTACTTGCAACCATTCATTGAAGGCAGCTATCAGCTGACTTCGGATTTCCTTACTCGGGCACGAGGTAATGTAGGAAAATGGCTCCAGTAGTTTCTAGGGCGCTCATTAATCACAAGAACGACCGAGGTTCGTTTGCTCACAGATTCTGGGCCTGCAGACCACGCAAATGTGGGGCTAGAGAGAGAGCTGAGAAGATTGTCGTACTTAGAATACTCCATCGTGAATGGAATGTTATGTCAGTGAGCAACTTATACGTATCAGCGGATCCATGGACCCACAAACTTGCTAGGCAAGGAAACTAGTCTGGTACCCTGGAAACGCCAGGCATACCTACAAGTGACCTAAGAAAATAAGACATTGTTTGATTCCACCTGGTGATGGGACATGCAGGTTATGAGATGTCAGAGACCCTGGCAGCTTGGGTACTTGAAACAGGATCCGCTTGAGCAAACACTAAGATTCTCTGCGATGCCACAGGGTATAGTTACCAACACAAGAAGTCACACGTATTTGGTCAAGGCATAATGTTTCACTATCCCTGATCCCAGTGAAACCGCCAAGCTAATTTCGCTGAGTGTGGTTTCAACTATTAGTGACTCTTGAAGTACTTACTTTGAGTTTGATTCAGTCGTTCATTGGACACAGATTGAATCCCCGAAGTGTTTCTAAGGAGTTGTGGCACGCTCCGGACAGTCGGCACTGAATTCAAGGGATGCTATCTTTCGCGAACGTCACGCCGTGGGTGCGTTCAGCATGGGGGGATTCTTCCATTCGTACTAATAAGCACTTGCGCAATGAATGAAAGTTGTATCTATGCATGTGAACCTATATGATATCATGCAAGGTGAAAGCACACGAGGAAAGCAAACAAATGAGTACGAACGAACACAAATGATCGAGCTGAATTTATAACAATCGAGCAAAGTTGAAACACAGGCATCGAATACTGAGTACTGAGTACTGGGTCCAAGTGGTGCAAAGCAAAAGTAATCTGACACAATGCGGGTCCACGAATCGTCACGTTCGGATTTCAATATCGCAGCTTATACATCTTGTAGGGGAGCCATTGTCAATCTCTAGAGTGGCACTGCGTGAATAACTTGACCTACCCTGCACTATAAGGCATCGTGGTCATCGAATCCGACTGGAACGTCCGGAAGCGGTCTAATCGTTTGGGAAGTAGCGTAATGATCTGAAACCGCAGCATCCCAGCAAAGGTCTTGGTATACTTCCATTGGCGACAGCACTACCTCAGGGTCCACTTCTTCCAACCAGTCAAGGACATACTCCGATTGGTTATCACGGGGAATAACCCTACGGAGTTCCGCATGGAACAAGGCAAGAAGAAGGTCTTGCTGAGAAATAACTTGCCGTACATCAGGTGAGCATGAATCGGGGAAGGTTCCAACGTCGGGATCCTGAGAAGACTCCGGTGTGGAGCCCGGTGACTCTGGAGGACGATACCAGGGGCTATCAGAAGGATATTGATGTACTGTGCGTCATCATCGGAAGACGTTGAACTACTTCCACTCTCATCACTGTCTTCGTAAGGAGAAAGATGGAGATCCGATACCCATGTGCGGCTATCAAGGTTGACATGAATGTCGAAGTGTGGTTCACACGCAGATGAGGGGATACTCTGGTGTCCGACGGGTTGGTGGGTGAGTGTCATCATGTTCTCATCATCCGAGACGCTGAATTTTGTTTCGGGGCCACCAGCCTAAAAATGAATTAGATATGAACCACGATATAGCTATGCATTCAGTTTCTAGACCCACATAGTAGACTGCCTCAATCCAAGTTTTGATGGTCAGGCTGTCCTCGTATGTCGATTTCAAGTGTGTCGAGGACGAAACAGATTCTGCCATCTCCTTTCTGTACATCCCTTGACCTGACCGATGACCAGCAGCGTGCAGGCGGGTGGCGCAGGAGCGAGAGGGTTCGTAGGGGGATAAGAGAAAAAACCACAAATAATACAAAGGCGGAGCACAGCTGCGCAGGATCGAGTGTGGTTTTCCTACTCCTTGTCATGACTGCCCACTCAACGGAATGGACGTCGACAATAGCCTATTGTTAGGCACCCCCACATGTACCCCCAACTGTGTCACGTGCTGGTGAGGTGTGCCAGAAAACAATTAAGTTGAATAATGAGGTTAGAGCAAGCTAAAGCACCCATCTCGAACGGCATTTTAAATTTTTATTGTCTGTGAGGGTGTCAAGTGCCGTGTCAACGTGATCCCATTCAAACTGTTATCAATCACCCACATTAATGTGCACACCTCAAACTCAAGTTTGTCATCCAGTGTGATCCCTAGAACGTATGTCAATTGTTTTAGCTTTAACCAAGCTGAAAACCGGTTCGGACAACATTGCTAGCGGTATACAATTGTCCAAGATTTCAAGCGAATTCTGCCGAGAGACAAATTATGCCTAGCTTCTGCGTTCGGACCTCACGACACCATCGCCGATGCCAAGCACCAACTAGAGCACCTCCAGATGAAGGACGCACACTGCGTTACATGGTATATCATGGACTTCAACCGCCTAGCCTCCCAGGTCCAGGATTACGGAGATGGTGTGCTCCACCGCCTGTTCTACTCCAGACTTCCGGATCGTCTGAAAGACGAGATTGCTCGAGTTGGCAAGCCCCTGACTCTCCATGGACTTCAGGCACTATGTCAGGAGATCGATGCGCACTACTGGGAGCGCAAAGACGAGATTGCTCGTACCACAAAGAGTCAGTCCACATCATCCCCAGCTAAGTCCTCCAACTCCGGAGGCATTTCACCCAAGTCCGGCAAGGAGAAATCCAAAACCGGCAACACCTCTAGCTCTGCCCCTGCTGGCTCGTCTAAAACAACCAGCAACCCGTCCTCTTCCGGTTCCACCAGACCGGACCTCACCAACAAGCTTGGTAAGGATGGGAAGCTCACTGCTGATGAGCGAAAAAGGTGTCTAGATAATAACCTCTGCATGTTCTGCAGGGGTCCCGGTCACTTTGCGGACAACTGTCCCAAGAAAACCAAAAAGGCCAAGGCTCGTGCTGCGGCCACTGATGCTACTGAGTCCAGTAAAACGGACTCAAACTCGGGTGCCAACTCCGAGTCAAAAAAAGAGTAAGCAGCTCCCGGCCCTCTGCACAACCGGTGAGCTGTGTTGACTCCGGAAGTGCACCCAAGGAGGCCCGCCTCAATGCGTCCGCTCTTTATGAGCCTAACTCCCTTATGCCCCATGTTTCCCTCTTATCTTTGGACTTACCTAAAATTTGCACACTTGTGGACTCCAGGTCCACCCATTGTTTCATAGACATAAAATTCGTGCACAAAAATAAATTTACGACCTACTCTGTAACTCCGATTGTACTCTGGCATTTTGATGGCTCTTCAAACTTTGTAATCACAGAAGCTATCGACTTAACAGTGCAGTTCCCCACTACCAGTGATGTCACCCCCATGACCTTTTACCTCACCCCGTTGGATTCTGAATGCATTATCGTTCTCAGACATAACTGGCTCACCCGCTACAATCCATTGATTGATTGGGTATTGAGCAGCTTAACGTTCTGGACTCCTGCAGGAAGTTTGCCAGCGCCCCCATCGACTCCCTCTCCGGTTCCACCCAGTAACCCAGTCTCCAGCCTTCCTGGCCAATCTGACTCTAGCCTCGTGCCATCTGTCGACACTCCGGTCTGCAACCCTCCACATATCTCTCTGATAAATGCAGCCGCATTCGTGTGTGCGTGCAAATTAGAGGGATCAATGAAATACCAACTTCAGCTGTGCCCCTCCGACTCAGTGAAGGCCTGGTCTTCCTCCTCATCCACCCCTCCGGTCCTGGACATTTTTCGTCCAAAGTATCACAATTATGCAGATGTGTTCAGTAAAGTGAAAGCATCTGAACTTCCCCCGCATTGCAATTACGATCTGAAGATCGACCTTGAAGAAGGTACTTCACCCCCTTTGGGAACATTATACTCACTGTCTCTGGTTGAGCTCTCCGCTCTCCAGACTTTCATTGACGAAAATCTGAATACAGGGTTTATCCGTCCTACCGCTTCCTCCCATGCTGCTCCGGTCCTCTTTGTAAAAAAGAAGGATGGCTCCCTCCGCCTCTGCATGGACTTCCGAGGTCTAAACAAAATCACCAAGAAGGATCACTATCCACTCCCCCTCATCTCTGACTTACTAGACTCCCCTAGCCGTGCTAAGATCTACTCGAAGATCGACCTCCGGCACGCATACCATCTAGTCCGGATTGCTCTGGGCGATGAATGGAAGACCGCCTTCCATACACGCTAAGGGTCTTACGAGTGGTTAGTTGAGACGACCCTAGGCAAAACACCAAGGACCCGACCACATGCTAAGACTCTAAGAGGATAGGACACGAGTATCTAGAGCAAAGACCCAAGATGAGCTCGAATGGGGAGCCTCTGGGTGCTGGATTGCACTGTATATATACTACTATACACGAGGGCTACATGAGGCTGTCCATGAGGCTACATGCAGGCAGAAGGCTATGTAATGACATCACTGTGGAGCTAAGGCTATGCGTAATGATGTCAAGGGTGGCAGCGTGTACAGCACGAGGTACAGGTCTAGACTAGGTAGATAAGATAGAGGCTGTACACTAAGATAAGATAAACACTATCTAATCGCAGATTAGATAAGATAAAAAGTTGGTCTGTAACATTAGTAATGCCCTTCGGCCTCACTAATGCCCCTGCAGCCTTCCAGCGCTTTGTCAACACTATTTTCGCTAACATGCTGGATGTCTGCGTCGTCGTATACCTCAACAACATTCTCATCTACTCCGAGGATATGGAGTCCCACCAGCAGCACGTCCGGTGTCACACACCAAACAGGTTTGGTACAGTGAACATGGAAGATAACGCCTATATTGAATGATCCTTATGCGAAGGATAAGCACAACGGACCCTCATCATAGCCATCTATCGCACAAGAAGACTATCCTGATGCGAGAGATGAATGCCAATGCAGACAGTCATCTATCGCACAAGGACTGCCAAGAAGCAGAAGAAACTGAAGGAATAATGTCAATTGTGGTATGAGAAAGGAATGCACACATCTGCAGTCCAACTCTCATACCAGAACGATCAAAGAAGCCGAAGAATTGAAGGAGAAACGAAGGAGAAAGAGAAGAAATGATTTTTAGCGCCCAAATGTCATTTTTAGGTGCCCAGTGCCGGCATTCCGATATTTTGAATAGCTCCATTGTTTCTGAAGCTATCAGGCACGTGACTATACCATCAGAGAGCCTAGAACGTGGTCTATCTGCCTGTCAAGTTCCGACGCAAATCTGTTCATTTCCCACGGAG
Organism: Scleroderma bovista; assembly: GCA_037178675.1. NCBI lineage: Eukaryota > Fungi > Basidiomycota > Agaricomycetes > Boletales > Sclerodermataceae > Scleroderma > Scleroderma bovista. The sequence continues at coordinate 90,249 of JAYMGJ010000021.1, read as the reverse complement.
ATATTCTCCCCGCAATCCAGACATTCGCTTCATCGCTCACTATGGAGTCCGTATTTTCTCTGGATCATTTCTCCGCTATTGCTGCAGATCTCCACTATGTCCTGCTCTTAGGACAGCCTCTCCCAGAGTTCCCGTGCACTGCCTGGCACATATCTTCCCAGCCTGCTCCTTCAGTCCCTCTTGTTCTCGGTCAGCACGTTCTCCTCGTCAGTCCTGCGTCAAGGACGTACTTTGGTCATCTTAGGTCTATTGTCAAGCTTGAGAAGTCTTCTCTGGTCGTCTCTGTGTCCCCTGAGCCCTCAGCCTATGGTCCCTTCCTCCCAGATACTTGCCATGTCCATCTTCCTCTGACGTTCGTCTCGCTTCATCAGGAAAAACATTTTGCTATGTAGCATAGCCACTGAGGTACCGTGTCACTTAGAGACACCAATGTCATATGTCGCATCCGGCAGGTGATTTGTAGCGCTGTCAAGTTGTCACCGCATGACACATAGCACATAGTCGCCAATATTGTTGATAGTGCTGCCCTAACAGCTCGTATAGTCATTGTAGCTGTCATTCACACTATGTATTCAATGTAGCCTGTATTGTTATTCACCAGTATTCATGAATAAAGTCATTGGCATCAGTACTACCGATCACATAAGGCAACAAATGTATCTAAATCAATATAAGAGTTAACATGGAATGCACTCGCCGTCTCCAGGACGTTATCCGACGACCAATCTGAACTAATGTGTTTGCCACACTGGCCTTGAAGATGGCATGGGCGTGCAAAACGATCGATGCTGATTACTGAGACATTGTGCCGATGGTTGTGCGTGGAGCGGGTGACAAGGAATTGGCCAGAAATTGGCTCATGCTGACGGAGCACTGTGAACCATTCGACATAGGCCAGTGGATGCAGGTAATGCCCAAGATGTCCTGGAAGCTTGAAAATGATGCGCACTTGGGCGATATGGATCGCTTGCAGTCCAGTGCTCGTCAGTGCACACTCCTCACGACAATGACACCAGGTACTTACCATCATGCGCAGAAAAAAAAGCCTGTCGATCTCCTTCGTCCCACACAAAAGCTGTATTGAATCTTGCGGGGGATTCAGCCTTGCGACCACAGGCAGCCACCTTTGGCCTGGCACGAATCTTCTGCCAGACACTGCCATGTCCTGTAACCACGCTAGGTACACTTTCTACATATAGCCAGCTGAATATGTCGAACTGATCCGATTCGACAGGAACCACAATGTTGTCTCGAGTTGTGCGGGAGGTGAGAAAATGTTTGAGCGCAGAGAGAAATTCGGGTGCCTTGTAGTCGGTTTGTAACTCCTGAACGGAAACCCCACGGCGGTAAGGGGCCTTCGCCACTTTGTAGCGGGCTCTCCCTAGTTAACCGGCTTTTTCAATGACTGCCAGGCGTGCAACATAAGTGCTACATACCTGATGGCATGGGATCCCCAGCCCCCTCATCCAGAGGGTCACCCATCCTAGAGTCAATGTCTGACCCGACAACCTCTCCGCTAGGCCTTCCGTTGTTGGAATCCGTGCTTGCACAATGCCTAAGCTGTCTCCAGGCGTGGTAGGCAGTTTTATGATAGATGGCCTCTTGGCGTTGAAGCCACAAGGCCATTTGTTCGACGTAGTCATGTTTGTTGCTCGCACGGTAGGCGTCCTTGGCATAGTCTATATGTAAGCATTCAGGATATTCCGTGTTATACCCATCAGCACTGCCGAGCGCTCAGATTGCAGACACATAGTGGATGAGTGAGTGGATCTTGGGGACATTGAAGTGATCACGTATTCCGAGCTCAACGAGGACACCTTTATGGGCGTGGAACAGGTTCAGACTGTCCTGCATGGCCGCGAGAGTCTTGTCTGTGTGTTGCTGGAACCGTGCGTAGTAGATGAAGTCGAGCAGTGAGCGAGCCATGAGGAGGACGTTATCGTCAGCTGCACCTGAAAGTAACCCTACAAAAACCCTCTGCATCTCCTTGTGCTCTGTGCCTGTCCACTGTGAGACCGCGGAAATGCCTTTCTTGAAGTGGCGAAGACCTGGGTATTGACCCACGGCCTGAAAGCGGGCATCCATCTCCTTCTCGCCAATAATGCCAAGACACCACTGCACAAGATGGTCGTGGAAGATTCCTTTGTGGAGTTGATGGAGGATGTCGGGTGTGATGCAGGCGAAGATGTCGGTGAAGGGCAGGTCTTTCCAAAAAGGTGAGTAGACCTCACGCAAACCTTCCGTATCGAACTTCCGAGATTGTTTGTTTATTTGCCTCTGCCGCAAGGACTTCAACGTGTCAACCATACTGCGGTACGTGCATTCCTCGAGCTCTCCATGATCTTTTGATTTAACCAGACAGCGAGGGCATCGGCTCTCTTTGTTGCAACCCACCAGACACTGCTCTGGAAAGTCAGTGATGTAGGCAGCCAGGATCGGATGGACTCGGCGCACGCAACCATCGGTGCAAACCATGGCCTTCCCTCGATGACCCGCATCGACCAGCGGATGCAACAACAACGACATTGCATAGTGGAATAGACAATGTCCTGCGACGGACCGGGTTTTCTTCTGGAAGCACTCCAGCTTGGACACAGGTAAGTAGCCGATTAAGATTGTTGCATGCGCTGACACTCGTCTTCGGACATCTTTCGATATATTCCCAATGGTTAAATATACAGGCCATGCCTTCTTGTCCCCACTGAAGACCAACAGCGATGTTTTATCAGATGACAAGATCACCGGCGCCACCACCGCCCCCTCCGTCAATTTTCCCTGTGGATCAACGTCGGCTTGGTTGCCTCCTTCGCCATCCACAGTAAGTACTCACTTGGGTTTCCCACCACCAGTCCCCGGTCCACATTTCATCATAAATACGGTTCTCACCCTTGACATCAGCATATGCATGTTCTGGGACATATGCCATCATGTCTCGCAATGCAGGATTGCCAATGAGGGCCTCCACGCATTCCACCGGATCCCTTCGCCATAATTCCAATGTTTCCCGTTTCAGGGCCCCATCCTCACCCTCAACATCACCCTCAACATCGATCGTCTCACACGTCCAACCCAGGCCTGCATATAAAGAATCAACACACTTGTGGAATGAGCGCGCATTCTTGAATGAAATGCCGCTCTTCTGCACCTACAAACCATGGGCCACTTTCCAGGTAAATGTATTTTATTCACTTACAGAGGGTAGCTTCAGAAACTCATCGATTTTCCTTTGTCCAAGGTTTTTCATCAAAAATTGAGTAAGTTCCCATTTGTCCTCGTCTCGGAAAGGTGCCCATTCGCCAATGCTGCTTTCAACCTCTGCGGCCTCCAGGGACTCGAAGACTGTCTGTTTCTTGCCTATGATCATAGCGGCAATGCCCAGGTACCCCTCTGTGAAGCGTCCAGACGCTGGCCAAGGAGGTGACCTTTCATCCTCTTGCTCCACTCACGCACGCTTGGATGGCGGCTCACAGAGATCAGGAGGATCATCTTCAGCACGAGACTGATGAACCAGGTGTCCATCTGGAACATCAAGAGGGTCATCGGCACCATCCATACCATCAAACATGTTTTCCCAGCCCGGTGCGTTGTTGTTCCTCTCCTCCGGCAGCTCATCTTCTGCGTCGTTCGATACAGTTGATTTCATCCAATCAAGCTGCTTTGTCCATTGAGTGCGACACAGAGGTGATTGAGCAATATGCCGCTTGATCCCTGCCTCCGTGGCTATCGGCTTCAAGCAATAGTTGCAGCGGTGGGGGGCCATAGTGTGGTAAGTCAGTCGTTCAGTCGTTTCTTTTGCAAAGTCTCACTGATTTATCTCTTTGACAGTTGGAAATATTCTGGACCATCGCGCAGTCTACAGACAGATAGGTGGGGCTCCTTGTCAATGTAATATTTCTTTGATTTTACAGCCTATCCCGTGATCACGTCACGATGCGCGTTTGTGTCGTGACCGTTTGTTGATCACTACAAACAAGCCATACACAAGCGGCAGATATAAGTAAGTCATTTGGGTCCCGCCGTTGTTCCTGTCAACCCCCCACCTCACCCATTCTTGGTTCCAGCTCTTAAGTCCAATTCCCATGCAAGCCTCACCACATGGACTCTATCGCAATGCTGACAAAGAGAATTGTAGAGGTCAGTCCGGCTGAACCACACCACAGATTCCCACTGACCAATGTTCCGAAAAAAAAACAGAGTCTGGTGGTCGGGTACGCCAACCATCAGAGAAAGTGATGCAAGCGGTGCATGAACGAGAAGAAACGGTTCAGTGCCGTGATGCCAAGACCCAGAAGGACCGAGAACGACATCGCTGCCGCCGCCTAATCGAGGAGGGGAGCGAGAACAAAGACGAAGAGAACAGCGATCAAGGGCGGGACCTCGAAGAAGATGACCTCGAAGAAGAAGAAGAAGAACGCACCCAGGTAGGTCCTCCCAACATTTTTGTGGGCACAACACTGACCGAACCGTTTCACGTTCAGTTTAGTAGCCGACTCGTCCCCACTAAACTTAGTGCAGTGCCTAGGCAGCCCCTCGTGTACAGCAGCAGCAAAGTACCAAAGGTGGTCAGCGGCCACATTCCCGACCTCAGCGGTGAAGTGAGTACCATTTATGGTTGTAGTATTAATCTATTCTCATTGGGTTACAGAGAAGCTTCTTTCTCTCGGATGGTGAAGATGCAGGACTGACCTCACACCAATGTTCTTCGGAACGACTGGGTGTCAGACACAAAGACAGGCGTGTCGAACATGGGAGCTCTGAAGGTGTGGTGACAGACTCTACGAACCGGTGAGTCCATCATGCCATCATCAAACAAGTACCTTACTGGAAGTACTAGGAGTGATGTTCATGCAAAGAGGCGACGGGAACCTATCGAAGAAGACGGTCCAGAAACCACCATCGTCAAGGCACAGAAGCTCACAGAACACAAAGGTCGACCACGCGCCAAAGACTACGATGATGTCACTCAAGAGTTCGTCAATGCGGCCATTGGAGACTACCGGGCATGCCTGTGTGCTGAGAGTCCCATGCCTGACCAAACACAAGAGTCCACTCTTCTGAACGCATCTTGGGCTAAGGCGCTTCAGACCACAGGCGTTAACCTCGTGCGGACGCCACAGCTCTCCAGACTGGTCAGTACTGTACTGGCTGTCACAGTATCATGCTTCCTATGTTATATAGAAGCCGTGGCTCGCAAGTTCGCGGCAAGCTCAAGACCAAGCTCCGCCCTCTTGTCGAAATAATATTTAATTTTCACAGCAGCCAGACAAAATCGGCGATCAAGAAGAATCGTGCATTAGTGGAAGAGTTAAAAGAGGGTGCAAGCCTCACATTCAAGGTGGGCTGGTTTGCTGTGGGGCAAACTTATAGTAACTGATATGTGAATGAACAGCATCAGGCGCCCGTTCAAGACGAGCGCTGTGGCTTTCTCAAGGCACCGATCATACAGAAAATCGTCAATACGATGTGGTTCACAAACAAGAATGATGAAGGCATCAAGTATCAGACATGGTTCAAGCCATTCCCTGTGCCCGCTCTGGCCTTAATACTGACGGCGGTAAGTGTTATGTTTCACGGCCGTCGCTGGATGGGTCGTCACTGACAGCTTGCCTTAGATTGAATGCTGCATAGATGAGTGGACAACTGGCACGCGGACGGACATCGCCTTTACAGTTCATGACTACCGTGTGATATATGCTTCGCATCTCAAGTGCCTACAAGATTTCGATGAGGCGATGAAGGAGTTCAGTGTATTGAAAGGTATTTGTGCAAAGATCTACGAGGACCGACATTGAGTATGCAGGCAGTGTTTATGTTTGGTTACTGATGGCCTAGCTCAGTATCCATTCCAGAGCGCCTGCCCTCTCTGCGCAGCCACAAAATGTGGTGTCTGTGCAAATCATCGCGGCCGCGATCAAAGAACATCAGGAGGGTTCAACCACAGAGGATGAATCGGAGTGATATAAAGTAGCTATTCTGTATTAAGTTCCATCGGCGTGAAATGGATTCAATTCGATTGAACTGTGTACTGCCTGAGTAAGAAATGTAGTCTATGTTTTGCTATACTGACATTATAGCAAGTGGCAATGGAAGCCTATCACTGTTGTGATAGAAGTCAAAGGGGCTATGTGACAATACATAGTCTTGGTAGCATATATAGCAACCTTGCTATGTTGAATATGTATTTACATGTCAGACTATGGCCACTATGGTGTACTATAGAATCTGTGCCTGTAGCTACATTGACTATAGATTGGGGACTTGTCAATAGAGCTTTGAGTGCTACAGAGGCTACATAGTACTATATCGCCATGTGTTTTTTTCCTGATGTTCCCTGGATGCGTCAAATTCAATACTCTATCCGCTTCCCTACTTTCAGACGACATCCCCCAGCACCATGACAGTTATTCCCCCGCTTTATAGTGCTATTAGGAAGAAGAACCCTCTCTTGTTCTTTCCCAGAAGAGAGCTCGTCAAGGGAGCCCATGGTTGCGCTTCAGCAGCGCTAGAACACATGCACTATACCTTAGTGTATGCTGATCCCCCAAAAAGACCTCTGGACCCCTGGTACCCTTCTTGTGGCTGTTTTGTCTCAGATCAATCCCCCTATTTATCTCAGATCTTCCCCATTGTTGTCCCATCAAATTCCTGATGGTACACAGCCCCCCATCAAACTTCTTAGGCTGTGCATCAATGACTCCTTCTGCTGTGCAGTGACTCATCCCTTGCTTACTGATGCTCTCTTGTCATCAGTATTACTCTATCCCTTTCGCATTTTTGGTATATTACTCAGCTGATGACTCACTCCCTTACCAATCAATCTTGTCATGCAGCTTACTCATTCCTTTACTCAGCAGCTTATTCATGCTTCCTATGCTTACTCATTCCTGCTTATCCCTTGCTTACTGATTGCTTACAAACCCCTTACAAAGCTCTTACCAATCCCTCACCAATCCTTGACAAATTCTGCTTACTCCCTTCTCTTTTTGTACTTTAATGCTGTGCCCCCCCCCCATGTATTTAAACCCCTGGGCTCAGCCCAGTGAATAAAGACCCAAATTGCACGAAATTATCCCTCTCTCAGACTCTCTCAATCAGTATCCCTTCAGTCTTTGAGTCCTTGTAGGCTTCAGTGAAGGTCTAAAGGCTCAATATTGTCAAGTTTATCCAAGTTATTCAAGATCTATTCTTTATACTAGGCTCAAGCAGAGTCTAGGCTTCATACCAGTCAATCTTCCTTGCCTCTGGACATCAGAGGCATCTCTGCCCCTTTACTGCACCAATCTCTAGGTGTAGTATTGCTGTTTCAGTCTCAGTCAACCCAATCCCCGCTTTGACACTTCCTAGGCTTTAGGAAGAGTCCAGACCCCTATCCCCTTTGTCTTCTATTACTCCTGTACCCCAGGAATATCCTGCATCATCGTCTGCATCACCCTGTTGGTGTAGATCCCCTTCCCCCCTCCTCAGCACATCCTCTCTGGACACCACGGAGGTAAACCACCACTCGCACATATTCGTAGTCCTTTGTTGGTGTTGTGTTTGGGTTATTACTCTGACCCAAATCCACACTTTGACTCACACCAGGAAGTGCTCCGCCGGCTCCGGTTACATGGCCTCTTTGCCAAACCGGAAAAGTGTGAGTTCCACTCGGACTCGGTAGAGTATCTTGGCTACCACCTATCTCCGGAAGGTTTGACAATGTCTCCAGACAAAATCCAAACCATCTCCAACTGGCCCGAACCACGAAAGGTAAAGGACATCCAGTCCTTTCTAGGCTTCGCCAACTTCTACCGCTGGTTTATATTCAACTACTCAGACATCATGGTCCCCCTTACCCGGCTCACCCGGAAAGATGCTCCTTGGAACTTCTCCGAGGACTGTCGACGTTCTTTCAACGCTCTCAAGCATTCCTTCACCACTGTGCCCATCCTCACCCATTTCATTCTGGATACCCCTATCATCGTGGAAACTGACGCCTCCGACTACACTGTCGCTGGCATCTTGTCTATTACTTGCACTGACAGAGAGATTCATCCGGTCGCATACTACTCCCGGACCTTTACTGCTCCGGAGTTAAACTATGATACCCATGATAAGGAACTCCTCACCATTTTCGAGGCCTTCCGGAACTGGCGCCATTATCTTGAAGGGTCCGCCCCTCCCATAGACGTCGTCATGGACCACAAAAACCTTGAGTCCTTCTCCACCTCAAAAGTACTGTCCCGCCAGCAAGCCCAGTGGTCTGAATTTTTATCTCAATTTAATCTTGTCATTCGTTTCCATCCCGGGAAACTTGGTGCCAAGCTGGACGCTCTCACTAGACGATGGGACGTCTACCCCAAAGAGGGGGATAGTGGCTATGGCTGGGTTAACCCCCAAAATCTTAGGCCAGTGTTCACTCAAGAACAGCTCTCTAATTCTCTCCGCACTACTTACCTAGAATTTCTGGTCCTCCGTGCAGTTGCAATCATGGACGTGGAAACACTTCATAGCGACATCCTCTCTGCACTACCCTCTGATCCCATTGCCCAGGTCCACCTTGCAGATCCACCAGACTCTCGTTGGTCCACCAACGAGGCTGGATTCCTTTGACTAGACGGTCACATATACGTACCGGACTTGGATGACCTCCATCTCCGGGTACTCCGGTATCAACACGATCACCCACTCGCTGGTCACTTTGGGCAAAACCGGACTCTTGAACTAATCCGGCATGAATATACTTGGCCTGGTCTCAGGACCTTTGTCAAGGACTACGTCCGGTCCTGTACCTCCTGCGCAAGAGCTAAGACACCGCATCATAGACCATACAGACTGCTAAAGCAGCTCCCAGTACCGGAGAAGCCCTGGAATTCCATCTCCATGGATTTCATAGAGCAACTCCCTTCATCTACTGGCTTTACAGCCATCCTGGTCATGGTAGACAGGCTTTCTAAACAAGCCATTTTCATCCCTACTCACGACACCATCACTAGCCCGGAGCTTGCAAAGCTATTCCTCCTCCATGTGTTCTCCAAGCACGGTGTTTCTGCCCACGTTACCTCAGATCGTGGTACCAAGTTCGTCTCACACTTCTTCTGGTCACTCGGAAAGGCTCTCAACATGTGCCTCCACTTCACCCCTGGTTATCACCTGGAGGGTGATGGCCAAACTGAGTGCTCTAACCAGACACTCGAACAGTACCTCCGGATCTACTGCAACTATCAGCAGAACAACTGAGCAGACTTACTCCCATTGGCGGAGTTCGCGTACAACAACGCACCTAGTGCTACCACTGGAGTTTCACCTTTCTTTGCTAATAAGGGCTATCACCCTAACATCTCTGTTTACCCAGAACGTGATATGACCTCCGCCCAGGCTTGTGACTATGCAGTTGACATTGAGTCGCTGCACCAATACCTTAGAGAAGAAATGGCTAACGCCCAACTACGATATCAAGGGCTGGCAGATGCTAAACACTCTCCAGCACCGGATTTCCAAGTTGGTGACCAAGTCTATGTCAAAGCCAAATACTTCCGGTCCATGCAACCATCCAAAAAACTATCGGAGAAGAACCTTGGGCCATATACCATTATAGCTCAAGTAGGCTCACTCTCCTTTACCCTCCGTCTCCCAGATTCCATGTGCGCAGTTCACCCTGTCTTCCATGTCTCCCAACTCGAACTGGCCATACCCAATACCATACCGGACTGGATACAACCTCCTCCACCACCAGTTGAAGTAGATGGTGAACCGGAGTTCGAGATCTCTGAGATCCTCAACTCCAAGGTTGACTGTCGCCAAAAGTCGTGCAAGCTACTCTACTTGGTATGTTGGTCTGGTTACGAGGGAACTGACGAAGAAACATCATGGCTTCTTGCCACCGAACTTGGCAATGCTACGGAACTCTTAGAAAATTATCATGTCCAGTACCCAGACAAACCTGGACCACTTGTGTCCATGTAGTATTACTCCTAATTCTGTTTCTCTTATCTGTTTCACTCACTCTTTCTCCTCTCTGTTTCACTCTGTCTTGTAATATCACTCACAAAATCCAGTCCACTTTTTCTTTATAAACAAAAAGTAAAACTAAATACATTTTCTATTTACAAAGGTCTGGACTGGACCGGTTCACACGTGAGGAGGGGCGTGGTGCGATAACAGTTCATCACCGGCCTGCTCCATCTCCTGCTCGAGGCCCTCCACTTCCCAGTCAATCTCCTTCGGGTCCACCTCGCCCTCACTCTCCGGATCCATTCCTGGCTCATTGTGGGGACCGTTGAACCAGTGGCACTCCTTGAGAAACATCTCGAGGGTGTGGCCGACCCGGTCATTGGAGTGCACAACAGACTGTTGTGCTTGCCTCATCCGGCATACATCACTGGTCAACTCCCCCATCAACTCCACAAGGTGATCCATCTGGTCCAGGAACACTTGGTTCCCAGACCCTCCGGCCCCGGACTTCAGTGGCCCTGCCACCTCCTGGATTTCATCCCCAGTGAAAACTGGACATCACCTGGTGTGACGTAGTGTGACGTGATATGACTTTGTGGGTGGCTGTGAATGCAAGACATATCCCAACACATTCCTGTAATAAAAGGTTGACAGATATCACATTTGCGATATTCTGGGGCAGAGCATGGTGTGACAATATATTGCAATTTCATGTGCGAACATAAAATATCATATCTAAGCATATCAGAGTACTCAAGTTCTTTGTTGTAACATATTCTTGCATGTGACAAGATATCTTCTTTACAGACTTTGCATTTCTTATGCAATACTCTAATATTATTGCTTCAATTGCTACTTAGTAACGCCTACTAGTAATACCACCATCCTATAAACTTGAATGAGCCAGAATTGAATCGTGCAATGAGGATGCGATGAAGGTAGAGCTGAGGCTGTGCGGGTAAAGTCCAAGTGAAGTGCAGGTGGGCGAGAGAATCGAGACGAGACTAAACAAAAGAAGGACCAAATGATGCATGAGCATGCAAGAGAATGATTGATGCAACCAAGTTCTAGGTGCAGAGATGTACCTCGGTGCTGGAGGCGCGAAATGGCTCATAGTCGAGATGGATGGCCTTGGGGGCCAGACAGACAGGTCGAGCAGGCACAGAGACATGCCAGGCATCAAAACGGACACAATAATGCCTGTAAACGAACCAGATAACATCAGAATACCCTGAAAGTGCATGAAACCGCCAGACTCACCTGTAGAGGCTGCAAAGCAGCACTCCGAGGAGCCAAACGGCTGCAGGGACGGCACGGACGCACCGAGCGTGCAAATGGACGTGCACAGCGTTGCATGCGAGACGAAAACGGCTGCAGACAAAGCGGAGAACGTCTGACTGCATCAAAACACGTCAAAACCGCAAAACCTACCTGTTAGAGGTGCAAGACGATCTGCAGACCAGTTGAACGGCTTCGAAAACCATGCAGACACGTCGAGTGTGTATGCGGACATGCACAGCATTGCAATGGACACGGAAACAGCTGGAATTGAAACACGCAGCAGAACATCAGAATATGTCAAACAAATGAGAAAACATGAAGCTCACCATATACGGCCGAAATTGCAACACCCAAGCATGCTAGTTGATGGAAATGGGGCAGCACAGGTAGTATCAAAGTATATATGCTGTTGAACGCACCAGTCGAGGTGCCGGGGACCACAAACTGACAGATCGTCGTTGGACGAGTCGAGAGTGGAGACAAACCAATTGTGGCGAGGTTGAAGACGAGATAGCTGGTCACAGGGTTGGTAACCGAAACGGACATGCCAGTGACGTAGATGGCACATTGAGCGGGGCAGCGCTGCTAGCTAAAGAATACATACTGTCGTGTGAGGGTGGTCGCGTCTTACATTCGTTTGTTTGGGTGTATAATTACATGTGGTTGTGCCTATGAGCGTGAGTATGGTTGCAGGTGCGGGTTGTGTGCAAAGGACTTGTAATAATAATCAATTGGCGAAAAGAGAAAACAGTACATACACACAGATAGGGTCACGAGTGTATGCGGTGTGAGTCAAAGTGTGGACTTGGGTCGGAGTAATAACCCAAACACAACACCAACAAAGGACTACGAAAATGTGCGAGTGGTGGTTTACCTCCACGGTGTCCAGAGAGGATGTGCTGAGGAGGGGGGGAGGGGATCTACACCAACAGGGTGATGCAGACGGTGATGCAGGATACTCCTGGGGTACAGGAGTAATAGAAGACGAAGGGGATAGGGGTCTGGACTCTTCCTAAGGCCTAGGAAGTGTCAAAGCGGGGATTGGGTTGACTGAGACTGAAACAGCAATACTACACCTAGAGATTGGTTCAGCAAAGGGGCAGGGATGCCTCTGATGTCCAGAGGTGAGGAAGATTGACTGGTATGAAGCCTAGACTCCGCTTGAGCCTAGTATAAAGAATAGATCTTGAATAACTTGGATAAACTTGACAATATTGAGCTGAGAGAGTCTGAGAGAGGGATAATTTCGTGCTATTGGGTCCTCCTTCACTGGGCTGAGCCCAGGGGTTTAAATACATGGGGGGGCACAGCATTAAAGTACAAAAAGAGAAGGGAGTAAGCAGAATTTGTCAAGGATTGGTAAGGGATTGGTAAGAGCTTTGTAAGGGGTTTGTAAGCAATCAGTAAGCAAGGGATAAGCAGGAATGAGTAAGCATAGGAAGCATGAATAAGCTGCTGAGTAAAGGAATGAGTAAGCTGCATGACAAGATTGATTGGTAAGGGAGTGAGTCATCAGCTGAGTAATATACCAAAAATGCGAAAGGGATAGAGTAATACTGATGACAAGAGAGCATCAGTAAGCAAGGGATGAGTCACTGCACAGCAGAAGGAGTCATTGATGCACAGCCTAAGAAGTTTGATGGGGGGCTGTGTACCATCAGGAATTTGATGGGACAACAATGGGGAAGATCTGGGATTAATAGGGGGATTGATCCGAGACAAAACAGCCACAAGAAGGGTACCAGGGGTCCAGAGGTCTTTTGGGGGGTCAGCATACACTAAAGTATAGTGCATGTGTTCTAGCGCCGCTGAAGTGCAACCATGGGCTCCCTTGACGAGCTCTCTTCTGGGAAAGAATGAGAGAGGGTTCTTCTTCCTAATAGCACTATAAAGTGGGGGGAATAACTGTCATGGTGCTGGGGGACGTCGTCTGAAAGTAGGGAAGCGGATAGAGTATTGAATTCGACGCATCCAGGGAAGCGAGACGAACGACAGAGGAAGATGGACATGGCAAGTATCTGGGAGGAAGGGACCATAGGCTGAGGGCTCAGGGGACACAGAGACGACCAGAGAAGACTTCTCAAGCTTGACAATAGACCTAAGATGACCAAAGTACGTCCTTGACGCAGGACTGACGAGGAGAACGTGCTGACCGAGAACGAGAGGGACTGAGGCAGCAGGCTGGGAAGATATGTGCCAGGCAGTGCACAGGAACTCTGGGAGAGGCTGTCCTAAGAGCAGGACATAGTGGAGATCTGCAGCAATAGCGGAGAAATGATCCAGAGAAAATACGGACTCCATAGTGAGCGATGAAGCGAACGTCTGGATTGCGGGGGGAATATCTCCGTGGGAAATGAACGGATTTGCATCGGAACTTGACAGGCAGATAGACCACGCTCTAGGCTTTCTGACGGCATAGTCACATGCCTGATAGCTTCAGAAACGACGGAGCTATTCAAAATATCGGAATGCCGGCACTGGGCGCCTAAAAATGACATTTGGGCGCTAAAAATCATTTCTTCTCTTTCTCCTTCGTTTCTCCATCAATTCTTCGGCTTCTTTGATCGTTCTGGTATGGGAGTTGGACTGCAGACGTGTGCATTCCTTTCTCATACCACAATTGACGTTATTCCTTCAGTTTCTTCTGCTTCTTGGCGGTTCTCGTGTGATAGATGACTGTCTGCATTGGCATTCATCTCTCGCATCAGGATAGTCGTCTTGTGCGATAGATGGCTACGATGAGGGTCCGTCGTGCTTATCCTTTGCATAAGGATCATTCGATATAGGCGTTATCTTCCATGTTCACTGTACCAAACCTGTTTGGTGCGTGACAGCGGGCATGTTGGTGGCTGCACTGGCAGGTAGTTCAGTCACAAACCCTCGCAAAAGTGGGTCATCGGACATGTACATTTGCCTGTAAAGGTGGGACTAGCCGACGCCGGCCGATGCTTGCAGAACTGGGCCAGGCCGATGTTTTCTATTATTGCAAATCTAGTACAGGCCTGAGGGACATTAATCACTGCAAAACTGGGATGGGCTGATGTTTGATAAAAATTGCAGAACTGGGACTGGTGGGAGCATTGTAAAACTAGGTCAGGCCTGTTGAACAAAAAAATTGACAAGTGTTGCAAAGCTGGGACTGGCCGATGTTGTAGATACATTGCAAAACTGGGTCAGGCCTGTTGAGAAAAAAGTTGTCAATTACTGCAAAACTGGGTCAGGCTGACATGGCAGAATGGGGTCAGGCCTTTTGAGGAAAAAATTGTCAAGCATTGCAAAACTGGGTCAGGCTGACATTGTATATACATTGCAGAACTGGATCAGGCCTGTTGAGAAAAAAAGTTGTCAAGCATTGCAAAACTGGGTCAGGCTGACATTGCAGAACTGGGTCAGGCCTGTTGAGGAAAAAGTTGTCAAGCATTGCAAAACTGGGCCAGGCTGACATTGCAGAACTGGGTCAGGCCTGTTGAGGAAAAAGTTGTCAAGCATTGCAAAACTGGGCCAGGCTGACATTGCAGAACTGGGTCAGGCCTGTTGAGGAAAAGTTGTCAAGCATTGCAAAACTGGGCCAGGCTGACATTGCAGAACTGGGTCAGGCCTGTTGAGGAAAAAGTTGTCAAGCATTGCAAAACTGGGCCAGGCTGACATTGCAGAACTGGGTCAGGCCTGTTGAGGAAATAGTTGTCAAGCATTGCAAAACTGGGTCAGGCTGACATTGCAGAACTGGGTCAGGCCTGTTGAGAAACAAAGTTGTCAAGTACTGCAAAACTGGGTCAGGCCTGTTGAGCAAAAAAGTTGTCAACCATTGCAAAACTGGGTCAGACCCAAAATTGATACACATTGCAGAATTAAATTACTGTGCTGACTACCAAAAATGTGGACCATTGATTAGGCAATATTGTGTACTGTTGGTGTGATAGTGTTGACTACCAAAGATGTGCAGCTTGGATTATCTAATGTTGTGTTCTATTGGTGTGGTAGTGCTGATTACCAAAAATGCGGACTATTGATTAGCCAATGTTGTGTAGTGTTGTTGTTGTAGTGTACTACCAAAAATGTGTAGTATTGATTACCTAATGTTGGGTACTCTTGGTGTGGTAGTGCTGATTACCAAAAATGCGGACTATTGATTGGCCAATGTTGTGTAGTGTTGTTGTTGTAGTGTACTACCAAAAATGTGTAGTATTGATTACCTAATGTTGGGTACTCTTGGTGTGGTAGTGCTGATTACCAAAAATGCGGACTATTGATCAACCAATATTGTGTGGTGTTGTTGTAGTGTACTACCAAAAAAAGTGTAGTACTGATTACCTAATGTTGTGTAGTATTGATGTGATAGTGTTCATTACCAAAAATGCGGACTGTTGATTAGCCAATATTGTGTAGTGTTGTTGTTGTAGTGTACTACCAAAGATGTGTAGTATTGATTATCTAATGTTTTGTACTGTTGGTGTGGTAGTGTTGATTACCAAAAATGTGTAGCTTGGATTACCTAATGTTGTGTACTGTTGGTGTGGTAGTGCTGATTACCAAAAATGCGAACCATTAGCCAATGTTGTGCAGTGTTGTTGTTGTAGTGTTGATTACCAAAAATGTGTAGCTTGGATTACCTAATGTTGTGTACTGTTGGTGTGGTAGTGCTGATTACCAAAAATGCGAACCATTAGCCAATATTGTGTAGTGTTGTTGTTGTAGTGTACTACCAGAAATGTGTAGTATTAATTACCTAATGTTGTGTACTATTGATGTGGTAGTGTTGATTACCAAAAATGCGAACTATTGATCAACCAATGTTGTGTAGTGTCATTGTTGTAGTGTTGATTACCAAAAATGTGTAGCTTGGATTACCTAATGTTGTGTACTGTTGGTGTGGTATTACCAAAAATGCGGACTATTGATTAGTCAATATTGTGTAGTGTTGATTACCAAAAATGTGTAGTTTGGATTACCTAATGTTGTGTACTGTTGGTGTGGTAGTACTGATTATCAAAAATGCGGACTATTGATTAGTTGTTGTAGTGTACTAACAAAAATGTGTAGTATTGATTATCTAATGTTGTGTACTGTTGGTGTAGTAGTACTGATCATCAAAAATGCGGACTATTGATTAGTTGTTGTAGTGTACTACCAAAAATGTGTAGTTTGGATGACCTAATGTTGTGTACTGTTGGTGTGGTAGTGTTGATTATCAAAAGTGCGGACTATTGGTTAGTCAATATTGTGTAGTGTTAATTACCAAAAATGTGTAGTTTGGATTACCTAATGTTGTGTATTGTTGGTGTGGTAGTGTTGATTATCAAAAATGCGGACTATTGATTAGCCAATATTGTGTAGTTTGGATTACCTAATGTTGTGTACTGTTGGTGTAGTAGTGCTGATTATCAAAAATGCGGACTATTGATTAGCCAATATTGTGTAGTGTTGTTGTTGTAGTGTACTACCAAAAATGTGTAGTATTGATTACCTAATGTTGGGTACTCTTGGTGTGGTAGTGCTGATTACCAAAAATGCGGACTATTGATCAACCAATATTGTGTGGTGTTGTTGTAGTGTACTACCAAAAATGTGTAGTACTGATTACCTAATGTTGTGTAGTGTTGATGTGATAGTGTTCATTACCAAAAATGCGGACTGTTGATTAGCCATTATTGTGTAGTATTGTTGTAGTGCACTACCCAAAATCTGTAGTGTTAATTACCCAATGTTGTGTAGTGTTGATTACCAAAAGTGCGGACTTCTGATTAGCCATTATTGTTTAGTGTTGATTACCAAAAATGCGGACTATTGATTAGGAAATGTAGTGTAGTGTTTGTGTATTGGAGTTGATTACCAACATTGTGTAGTTTTCATTAACTAAATTCAGTAGTGTCAACACTTGATTACATAAGCTCTCCAAGCGCCACTACTCCCAAAACATTACCATATTTGGTCAATAGTTGACTTCAAATATTCCCACCTTTGTTCTGGTACTTTTCTTCCCCTTCTGTGCTTCATCCCTGGTCCAAATGTACTGTAAAAATGATTCTGTATCCCATATTACCCTATAGGATCACCATTGGACCCTCATCTAAATGTGCAAGGGGCTCTGTATCCCCAGAGAGTAGTGCAGGCTTAAAAACACCAAAAATGTTCGCATTTTTGATACATTCAACATATCAACTTAAAGAATGCATCCCCATACAGGGGATATATGTACCTACAACATATTTACAGTCCACAGCATGGGATCCATGTCCTGGTGCGATGTTTTATGTTTTTCCTTTGCAAACATATCACCATGGCAGGCAATTACTAGGAGGTATGGTGGCTACTGGATGGTCTCCAGTGGTATTACTATGCTATACCAAAGTCCCAATACAATCTAGTGAGCAGCTGACCACTCCAAGAGGAGCAGCATAGAAAACAGCACTTTCATAACAATAGGTGCTGTATGATCCTCCAGATCAGGTATGCACAATATGACTATCTCAAAAGCTGGGGGATACCATACAGTAGTGGATACAATTTACTCAAGTCAATACCGCTTGATGTGGGGGAGGGAAGGGCACAATAACATACAGAAGGCGTGGGAAAATACCCCACAAAATGCGGAGATATGCAAAAACATTACATATCACACAACACATAACATCTACTGACCTAGAAATGCTACCAACAGCCTACTAATATCACATAATGCTTATACTCAGCTGTTCCTGACATGCTTAGAGGCACAAATCATTTGAACCAAGAACATGTTGTTACTGTCCATATACACTGCAGCTTTGCACCTGCAGTACTGATATGATGTAGCACATTTCCGCATTTTTCAAACCTTGAATGATTTGTGCCTCTAAGCATGTCAGGAACAGCTGAGTATAAGCATTATGTGATATTAGTAGGCTGTTGGTAGCATTTCTAGGTCAGTAGATGTTATGTGTTGTGTGATATGTAATGTTTTTGCATATCTCCGCATTTTGTGGGGTATTTTCCCACGCCTTCTGTATGTTATTGTGCCCTTCCCTCCCCCACATCAAGCGGTATTGACTTGAGTAAATTGTATCCACTACTGTATGGTATCCCCCAGCTTTTGAGATAGTCATATTGTGCATACCTGATCTGGAGGATCATACAGCACCTATTGTTATGAAAGTGCTGTTTTCTATGCTGCTCCTCTTGGAGTGGTCAGCTGCTCACTAGATTGTATTGGGACTTTGGTATAGCATAGTAATACCACTGGAGACCATCCAGTAGCCACCATACCTCCTAGTAATTGCCTGCCATGGTGATATGTTTGCAAAGGAAAAACATAAAACATCGCACCAGGACATGGATCCGATGCTGTGGACTGTAAATATGTTGTAGGTACATATATCCCCTGTATGGGGATGCATTCTTTAAGTTGATATGTTGAATGTATCAAAAATGCGAACATTTTTGGTGTTTTTAAGCCTGCACTACTCTCTGGGGATACAGAGCCCCTTGCACATTTAGATGAGGGTCCAATGGTGATCCTATAGGGTAATATGGGATACAGAATCATTTTTACAGTACATTTGGACCAGGGATGAAGCACAGAAGGGGAAGAAAAGTACCAGAACAAAGGTGGGAATATTTGAAGTCAACTATTGACCAAATATGGTAATGTTTTGGGAGTAGTGGCGCTTGGAGAGCTTATGTAATCAAGTGTTGACACTACTGAATTTAGTTAATGAAAACTACACAATGTTGGTAATCAACTCCAATACACAAACACTACACTACATTTCCTAATCAATAGTCCGCATTTTTGGTAATCAACACTAAACAATAATGGCTAATCAGAAGTCCGCACTTTTGGTAATCAACACTACACAACATTGGGTAATTAACACTACAGATTTTGGGTAGTGCACTACAACAATACTACACAATAATGGCTAATCAACAGTCCGCATTTTTGGTAATGAACACTATCACATCAACACTACACAACATTAGGTAATCAGTACTACACATTTTTGGTAGTACACTACAACAACACCACACAATATTGGTTGATCAATAGTCCGCATTTTTGGTAATCAGCACTACCACACCAAGAGTACCCAACATTAGGTAATCAATACTACACATTTTTGGTAGTACACTACAACAACAACACTACACAATATTGGCTAATCAATAGTCCGCATTTTTGATAATCAGCACTACTACACCAACAGTACACAACATTAGGTAATCCAAACTACACAATATTGGCTAATCAATAGTCCGCATTTTTGATAATCAACACTAC
The DNA here is from genome assembly GCA_037178675.1 of Scleroderma bovista. Lineage (NCBI taxonomy): Eukaryota > Fungi > Basidiomycota > Agaricomycetes > Boletales > Sclerodermataceae > Scleroderma > Scleroderma bovista. The sequence goes on along the minus strand of JAYMGJ010000021.1, from coordinate 70,781 downwards.
CACACCAACAATACACAACATTAGGTAATCCAAACTACACATTTTTGGTAATTAACACTACACAATATTGACTAACCAATAGTCCGCACTTTTGATAATCAACACTACCACACCAACAGTACACAACATTAGGTCATCCAAACTACACATTTTTGGTAGTACACTACAACAACTAATCAATAGTCCACATTTTTGATGATCAGTACTACTACACCAACAGTACACAACATTAGATAATCAATACTACACATTTTTGTTAGTACACTACAACAACTAATCAATAGTCCGCATTTTTGATAATCAGTACTACCACACCAACAGTACACAACATTAGGTAATCCAAACTACACATTTTTGGTAATCAACACTACCACACCAACAGTACACAACATTAGGTAATCCAAGCTACACATTTTTGGTAATCAACACTACAACAATGACACTACACAACATTGGTTGATCAATAGTTCGCATTTTTGGTAATCAACACTACCACATCAATAGTACACAACATTAGGTAATTAATACTACACATTTCTGGTAGTACACTACAACAACAACACTACACAATATTGGCTAATGGTTCGCATTTTTGGTAATCAGCACTACCACACCAACAGTACACAACATTAGGTAATCCAAGCTACACATTTTTGGTAATCAACACTACAACAACAACACTGCACAACATTGGCTAATGGTTCGCATTTTTGGTAATCAGCACTACCACACCAACAGTACACAACATTAGGTAATCCAAGCTACACATTTTTGGTAATCAACACTACCACACCAACAGTACAAAACATTAGATAATCAATACTACATATCTTTGGTAGTACACTACAACAACAACACTACACAACATTGGCTAATCAACAGTCCGCATTTTTGGTAATGAACACTATCACATCAATACTACACAACATTAGGTAATCAGTACTACACTTTTTTTGGTAGTACACTACAACAACACCACACAATATTGGTTGATCAATAGTCCGCATTTTTGGTAATCAGCACTACCACACCAAGAGTACCCAACATTAGGTAATCAATACTACACATTTTTGGTAGTACACTACAACAACAACACTACACAACGTTGGCCAATCAATAGTCCGCATTTTTGGTAATCAGCACTACCACACCAAGAGTACCCAACATTAGGTAATCAATACTACACATTTTTGGTAGTACACTACAACAACAACACTACACAACATTGGCTAATCAATAGTCCGCATTTTTGGTAATCAGCACTACCACACCAATAGAACACAACATTAGATAATCCAAGCTGCACATCTTTGGTAGTCAACACTATCACACCAACAGTACACAATATTGCCTAATCAATGGTCCACATTTTTGGTAGTCAGCACAGTAATTTAATTCTGCAATGTGTATCAATTTTGGGTCTGACCCAGTTTTGCAATGGTTGACAACTTTTTTGCTCAACAGGCCTGACCCAGTTTTGCAGTACTTGACAACTTTGTTTCTCAACAGGCCTGACCCAGTTCTGCAATGTCAGCCTGACCCAGTTTTGCAATGCTTGACAACTATTTCCTCAACAGGCCTGACCCAGTTCTGCAATGTCAGCCTGGCCCAGTTTTGCAATGCTTGACAACTTTTTCCTCAACAGGCCTGACCCAGTTCTGCAATGTCAGCCTGGCCCAGTTTTGCAATGCTTGACAACTTTCTCCTCAACAGGCCTGACCCAGTTCTGCAATGTCAGCCTGGCCCAGTTTTGCAATGCTTGACAACTTTTTCCTCAACAGGCCTGACCCAGTTCTGCAATGTCAGCCTGGCCCAGTTTTGCAATGCTTGACAACTTTTTCCTCAACAGGCCTGACCCAGTTTTGCAATGCTTGACAACTTTTTCCTCAACAGGCCTGACCCAGTTCTGCAATGTCAGCCTGACCCAGTTTTGCAATGCTTGACAACTTTTTTTCTCAACAGGCCTGATCCAGTTCTGCAATGTATATACAATGTCAGCCTGACCCAGTTTCGCAATGCTTGACAATTTTTTCCTCAAAAGGCCTGACCCCATTCTGCCATGTCAGCCTGACCCAGTTTTGCAGTAATTGACAACTTTTTTCTCAACAGGCCTGACCCAGTTTTGCAATGTATCTACAACATCGGCCAGTCCCAGCTTTGCAACACTTGTCAATTTTTTTGTTCAACAGGCCTGACCTAGTTTTACAATGCTCCCACCAGTCCCAGTTCTGCAATTTTTATCAAACATCAGCCCATCCCAGTTTTGCAGTGATTAATGTCCCTCAGGCCTGTACTAGATTTGCAATAATAGAAAACATCGGCCTGGCCCAGTTCTGCAAGCATCGGCCGGCGTCGGCTAGTCCCACCTTTACAGGCAAATGTACATGTCCGATGACCCACTTTTGCGAGGGCTTTTGACTGAACTATGTGGCACTGGATCATGTATGCAGGGGCGGTTGTGCATACAGTGGGCTTGGGATGATAGAAAACAAGAAAAATTGGTTTCAGATTGAAACGAGTAGGTCAACCCACACAGTACCAACGATCTTTATGGAAGGAACTCATCAGTCTTGCTACCAACGGAACAAAAGGCATGAGACTTACGAAGATGCCAGTGTCGCACTCAGCACTTGGACACTCGCGACGAAGACACTTGATTTTGCCATCCAAGTCCACCTTGTAGTACTTGAGAATAGAGATATGCCTGGAGAGTGCATTCTCGAGTGCAGAGGGCTAAATGCCAAAGAAGTCGGCTTCAAGTGCGAGGTATCTCTGGGGACTGTAGCAACCAACTGAAGTTGAGGGGAGGTCAGATGACACTCCCACTCACGGAACCACATGGAGACAGTAAGAGAACACTGGAAACGCATCAGTGAGACTGTCCGATCTGGCTGATCGCGGCAGATTGCCTACCTGGGGCGAGTTGAGCCAAAGACTCGAAATACTTGCGAGTAGAGGCCAAGGTCGCCTAAATGTCAATGAAAGCCTAAATATTGACAGAAAACTGAGAGCATTAGCAGTTGGGATGACTCCCGGGTTCATATGAATGAACCTGTACTCAAGTCAAAGCACAGGTTAGAAGGGGTCAACAACAAATGAATAGAGACGGACTTACTGCTGGAAGTCGCCAAACCGACCATAGTGCTACAACCACCAACTCTAAGCATGTCTCCTGGAGGCCAAATGCATGACCTAATGGGTCCTCTTGCAGGCGAAATGGGCAAGGTGCAAAAGCACTTGAAAATGGTACACCAAAGGCCACCAGATGGCCATGCAGGAAAAGGACAGCCTGAGGGAGTGAACAGAAATGATGACCTACCTAGTTATCAGGAATTTACAGTAGCTGAGCGGCTCTGTCATGGAAGGAACTGACAGTGAAAGACTTAGAAGAATATCTTGCTCAACGTGCTGACATCATCACACACCGTGACATGTTAGTAGGTAACCTACCTTTGACACGACGTTGCCAAGGTAGCAAGTGTCTGCAAAGCATTAAATCGTTTTGCATGCGCAAAACAATGCAATTCTTTGCAGCATTGACACCGACATCGGGCAGATTGCGCATGCGAAGGTAAAGCAAAATGTTGCATTTGAGATTTTGTAATATTTGACACTATCTGGACATATGCTTGATAAGGAAATTCACATCTTGGCATACTGTGTCACACCAGGGGATGTCCAATTCTCACTGGGTTTCATCATTGATGACGGTGGCCACCGACTTCTTGACCTTGTGCTTCTTGCCTCCTCGTGGCGAGGTCGCGATGGCCTTGCCCTTGCCTTTGTCAATTCTGGACCCAGAACTGCTGTTCTCCACCTCCGGTCGCTTGCACTTCTCCTTGAGGCCGGCGCACCTCTTGCAGGCATGCTGCTTCAGCTTCTCCAGGTCTTGTATGCACTGCACCCCAAACTTGGCGCAGCGTACACAGCTTTAACAAGTCAACATAGGCACATAAAAATAAAATAAAATGAATCCTTACTGGAGGTCGATGGCCTGGATGCCACTAGCACCAGCAACCGGTTCCTCTCTCGCCCTCTTCTTCGCTGGCTCCCCTTCCTTGTGCTTCCCTGCAGCCACCTCTGCCCGGCGCTCTGCCTCCGCCTTCCGCTTGTCCTCCATCATCAACTTGGCCTTCTCCGCAAAAACCCACTCCTGCTCTGCTTGGAGCTTCGCGAACTCCTCGTGAGCCTTCTTCTCCACCTCCTCCTTGGCCTCTGCTCCGCCTCTGTGCAAGCTCGCTGCTCTGCCTCCACCCACGCCTTCTGTTGAAGCAATACCTATATACATAGAGGAACTGCTACTCCAACTCACCTGTTGGGTGGAGTGCACAACCTGAGATGGTAGCGGTAGCTGGTCAAGAGCTGTTGTATTATATAAGCGATGAACACTGTTTATATACAACAAATAGTGTGATGCATGACTGTGACACATGACGTGTGACATGTAACATCTACTCTAAAGAGGACTATTACGTCTACACTAATATGGGTTGCAGTCTTGTGCACACTTTGTCGACGGTTTACGCCGGGTGCACGTGCAACTTCAACACTCCCCCTCGCTGTGCTGCACATAGAGCACTTCAGTGAATAAGGCGCTAGATGCTGCCAGAGGGAAACTGTAAGCCTAGTTGAGCTCTGAACTTCGCGAATTTCTCGCAGGGTAAGTTCTTGGTGAGCAGATCGGCGGGATTCTCAGCACCATCAATAAAGAATAGTTCCACGTTACCTTTCACGACTGACTCACGGATTCCATGGTAGCGGATGTCAATGTGCTTGGAGCGAGGCTCCATTACAGGGTTGGATGCCATGAATATGGACCCCTGATTATCACCGCAAATCGGGATAGCTTTCAGCTTATAGCCGAGCTCACTGAGTAAACTCCGAATCCAGGTAACTTGGCGAGCGCAATCGCTCAAAGCCATGTATTCAGCCTCAGTGGACGAGTACGCAATAGTCTTCTGCGCACGAGAAGTCCAACTGATCAAGCCATCTGCAAGCTTCAGGTAAAAACCTGTTTGCGAGAGGCAAGAGGTAGGGTCTGATCCCCAATCTGAGTCCATGCATGCAATCAGGCCAGCACCGGATCCACCATTGTACACTAGGGAGTAATTAGGTGTACCAATCAAGTAGTGACAGATATAAAGCGCTTTGGACAGGTGGTCCTGAGATGGGTTCACAGCATGGCGTGAGAGATGGGTGACTGCAAAAGCAATGTCGGGCCTAGTGCCTAACATAAGGTACAGAAGGGACCCAATGACCGTCTGGAAATGGGAGCGGAGTTCCGCATCAACAGGCTCTGTATTTTTGGCGGCATAGTAGCCAGCCGGCAGTGGGGTGCTTGTAGACTTTGCATTTAGCATGCTGCAGCGTTCAATGACCTTTTGTAGGTACACGCATTGGTCCAGGTGGATAGCGCAACCTTTGCGAGTGATTCGCATTCGGAGGAACTCTTTAGGTTCTCCAAGGTCTCTGCATGCCCATTTGCGCATGAACTGCGCCTTGATGGCATCAACAACAGCCTTGTTAGGGCCACAGAATAAAGTGTTGTCAACATAGATAATACCAATGACAATGTTGGTGCCTTTCTTCTTGTAGAAGAAGATGCCTGCTTCAGACTTAAGGCGCTCAAACCTGAGCTCTTTGAGAGACTCATCGAGTGTGCGCCACCAAGCTAGGCCGGCCTGTTTGAGGCCATAGAGGGCATGCCAGAGGCAGAGCACTTTGCGCTCTTTCCCGGGAACTGCAAACCCTTCGGGTTGTTCCATATAGATCTCTTCATCGAGCTTGCCATACAAGTAGGCGCTCTGGACGTCGAGTCCAGTAATATACCAATTTTCAAGTGCGGCAAGCCCAAGCATGAGGTGCACTGTTTCAAAGCGCATGACTGGTGAGAAGACCTGGTCGAAATCTAATTCCTCGACCTGGGAAAAGCCTTTCACTACTAAGCGGGATTTCTTGTGGCCATCCAACTTGACGTCGAAGACCCATCGATTCTTAATGACCTTCCGGTCTCGGGGTCGGTCAACTAGCTCAAAGACCTTGCGCTTTCGCAGCATGTTGAGCTCTTCTTGGCAAGCAAGTCACCAGAGTTTCTGCTCAGCTTGGGGTAAGCGAGCAATGTCCTTGTAGGACCAGTTGCGGACGCTCTCATATTGAGGCTCATGGATTTCGAGGGCTTTGCCCATCAGGAATCGGACTAGGTTTGCTCCCCCTTCCTCACACATCTTTTGCACATCTTCCTCACTGGGCGTTGCAGAGGTGTTGGGGAAACCACCAGGGATATGGTCTGGTGTGTCTGGTTGTGGGGGCCTAGGGGCCTCACCCACTGTTTCTCGCCATCGAGAGGCACTTTCGATATCCCAGAGTTGCTCAACGGGGTGTCGCCACTCACCATACACGTTACCGGGGCACAATGGCGCTCTACATTCACGTTGGGGGCGGGCAGGGATATTCACTGCAGGAGGTTGTGGCGCATTCTGGCGGCATTCAGCTCAGCCAGGGCGCTGCGGTGCCGGAGGTGGCGTATTTCTCGCCAGTGAAGGCGTTCTCGGTGCCGGTGGAGGCACTGGAGATGGTGTATGGGGAGGATTTATTTGGTTAGGCTCTTTCTCAGGAGCCTCAGGGTCCTCGCGCTTTGGATCATCATCCTGCGCTTGGGGATGTGGGTAGCCATGGTTGTGTTCCACATCATCATCACTGTCGGTATCATCAGGGGGATTCCCTGGTCGATTAGTGGCTGGTTTCGGATTTGCCCTTCCAAAAGGGTTCTCAAGAGGTTCGCGCCTGTTCTTGGGGCAGCGAGGGAAGTGACGCTCATCAAAGACGGCGTGAGCAGCGGTAAATACTGCATTGGTGGAGTGCATAAACAGAAAGTTGCACTCATTGCCAGGGGCAACACCGACATAAGTCATTAGCTCCAACTTGGGAGCCATCTTATTTGCTCTAGCCGAGGCTGGGAGGTAGACAAAGGCTCCACAGCCAAATACATGGAGGTGATCGATGTTAGGCATCTCCCCCTTAAGCATTTTGTGGGGGGTGCACCATCACAGGTGAGCTACCAGGGTACGGTTGTAAATGTGGGTTGCATGAGCGAACACAAATTCCCACCAGGAGTCAGGAATGCAGGCTTGATGCTGCATAGACTCAGCTTTATCCATGAGAGTGCGCCCTAAACGCTCGGCACAGCCATTCTGCATGGGGGTTCTTGGAGCACTTTGATATATTTTAATTCCTTTTTCAAGGAGTGCTCGATCAAACAGATAGGATTTATACTCTCCGCTGGTATCAGACATCCATCCAACGACGTGTGTATCATGTTGGACGCGCACCATTTCGAGGAAATCTTTGGCAGCCATAATCACTGCAGCTTTGGAGCGAAGAGGCATAGTCCAGGCATGAGAGGTATAGTCGTCATAGAAGGTGATAACATATTTAAACTTCCGGTACGACGTAACTGGGAAGGATTTGAGATCAGAGTGCACCAGCTCAAAGGGCTTGGAAGCACGTCTTTCGTTCTCTGGGAAAGCTCGATTGGGCATCTTGCCAAGAGCACATCCAGGGCAAACACAATCCTCAGTAGGAAAGTGGATCTCCAGGAAGCGCTGCGTATGCTTTTGCATGCTGTCACGCACCAAACAGGTTTGGTACAGTGAACATGGAAGATAACGCCTATATCGAATGATCCTTATGCAAAGGATAAGCACGACGGACCCTCATCGTAGCCATCTATCGCACAAGACGACTATCCTGATGCGAGAGATGAATGCCAATGCAGACAGTCATCTATCACACGAGAACCGCCAAGAAGCAGAAGAAACTGAAGGAATAACGTCAATTGTGGTATGAGAAAGGAATGCACACGTCTGCAGTCCAACTCCCATACCAGAACGATCAAAGAAGCCGAAGAATTGATGGAGAAACGAAGGAGAAAGAGAAGAAATGATTTTTAGCGCCCAAATGTCATTTTTAGGCGCCCAGTGCCGGCATTCCGATATTTTGAATAGCTCCGTCGTTTCTGAAGCTATCAGGCATGTGACTATGCCGTCAGAAAGCCTAGAGCGTGGTCTATCTGCCTGTCAAGTTCCGATGCAAATCCGTTCATTTCCCACGGAGATATTCCCCCCGCAATCCAGACGTTCGCTTCATCGCTCACTATGGAGTCCGTATTTTCTCTGGATCATTTCTCCGCTATTGCTGCAGATCTCCACTATGTCCTGCTCTTAGGACAGCCTCTCCCAGAGTTCCTGTGCACTGCCTGGCACATATCTTCCCAGCCTGCTGCCTCAGTCCCTCTCGTTCTCGGTCAGCACGTTCTCCTCGTCAGTCCTGCGTCAAGGACGTACTTTGGTCATCTTAGGTCTATTGTCAAGCTTGAGAAGTCTTCTCTGGTCGTCTCTGTGTCCCCTGAGCCCTCAGCCTATGGTCCCTTCCTCCCAGATACTTGCCATGTCCATCTTCCTCTGTCGTTCGTCTCGCTTCCCTGGATGCGTCGAATTCAATACTCTATCCGCTTCCCTACTTTCAGACGACGTCCCCCAGCACCATGACAGTTATTCCCCCCACTTTATAGTGCTATTAGGAAGAAGAACCCTCTCTCATTCTTTCCCAGAAGAGAGCTCGTCAAGGGAGCCCATGGTTGCACTTCAGCGGCGCTAGAACACATGCACTATACTTTAGTGTATGCTGACCCCCCAAAAGACCTCTGGACCCCTGGTACCCTTCTTGTGGCTGTTTTGTCTCGGATCAATCCCCCTATTAATCCCAGATCTTCCCCATTGTTGTCCCATCAAATTCCTGATGGTACACAGCCCCCCATCAAACTTCTTAGGCTGTGCATCAATGACTCCTTCTGCTGTGCAGTGACTCATCCCTTGCTTACTGATGCTCTCTTGTCATCAGTATTACTCTATCCCTTTCGCATTTTTGGTATATTACTCAGCTGATGACTCACTCCCTTACCAATCAATCTTGTCATGCAGCTTACTCATTCCTTTACTCAGCAGCTTATTCATGCTTCCTATGCTTACTCATTCCTGCTTATCCCTTGCTTACTGATTGCTTACAAACCCCTTACAAAGCTCTTACCAATCCCTTACCAATCCTTGACAAATTCTGCTTACTCCCTTCTCTTTTTGTACTTTAATGCTGTGCCCCCCCATGTATTTAAACCCCTGGGCTCAGCCCAGTGAAGGAGGACCCAATAGCACGAAATTATCCCTCTCTCAGACTCTCTCAGCTCAATATTGTCAAGTTTATCCAAGTTATTCAAGATCTATTCTTTATACTAGGCTCAAGCGGAGTCTAGGCTTCATACCAGTCAATCTTCCTCGCCTCTGGACATCAGAGGCATCTCTGCCCCTTTACTGCACCAATCTCTAGGTGTAGTATCGCTGTTTCAGTCTCAGTCAACCCAATCCCCGCTTTGACACTTCCTAGGCCTTAGGAAGAGTCCAGACCCCTATCCCCTTCGTCTTCTATTACTCCTGTACCCCAGGAGTATCCTGCATCACCGTCTGCATCACCCTGTTGGTGTAGATCCCCTCCCCCCCTCCTCAGCACATCCTCTCTGGACACCGTGGAGGTAAACCACCACTCGCACATTTTCGTAGTCCTTTGTTGGTGTTGTGTTTGGGTTATTACTCCGACCCAAGTCCACACTTTGACTCACATCTGGAGCCCACTGCGAGGGGTGGTTATTTCTGGATAGGATTGCGCTTATTCCTCCTCATCATCGCTATTACTGCTCCTTGGATCCCTCCCTGCTTCGTTGCCGTCATCCTCCTGGTCTCCTACTTCGCCCTCTTCATCTATAGGAACCCCTTTGACTATCTCTGACTCAAACCTGACCTCTCTACCTCCTGGTCCATCATCTCCTCCTCGTACCCCCCCTATTTCCGCTATATCGCTCTCGAATAACTCTGTGCCTTCTTCCCTGTCTGGCACATCGTCATCCTCATCTATACCAACCCCTGAGTCCCTTCTTGGGTCGACTCTAGCCACTACTGCCTCTGTATCCATCCCTGCTTCATCTGTTTCCCCACCCACTGTTACTATGTCTGCACCTGCTACACTCCCATCCGTCCTTACTCTCCCTCTTCTTGGGATGAAGTCTGCCCCTGAACTCTTCAGAGGTGACCACTCTCAGATTAGGACCTTCCTAGACCACTATGAACGCCTCTGTGCCCTGCACAACGTTGTCGACGATCAGGAGAAGGTTGACTCTATTCTCCGCTACTGCTCTACTAGAGTCCAAGAGATCATTGAAGGCATGACTCACTTCCATGTTCCCAACTGGGATGAGCTCAAGAACGACCTCCTGAAGCACTTTGATGCTGATCTTTCTGATGAGAGATTTTATGAGCAAGATTTGAAGAACTTTGTCAAGGGTGCAATGCGTGCTCCCATCCTATCCCTCCATGACTTCAGAGCCTATAACAGAGACTTTATCCGTATTGGAGGATGGTTAAGGAACAAGGGAAAGATCACCAAAGAAGACTACAACCGCTACTTCTGGGCTGGACTACCCCTTTCCTTCCGTCTCAAAGTTGACTCTCGTCTTATCCTCAAAGACCCTGACTTGGATGTCTCTATCCCCTACTCCTACTCTGATGTCTGCAAGGCTGCCGAAGAACTCCTTCGTAGGGATCGCTTTGATGCTGAGTACTTGGAACGTCTTGGTGTTGAAGAGAAAGAGAATATTCCCCTTCCCCGCTCTGACCCCAGGTCTGATCCTGTTCGTCCGCTTTTGTCTCCTCTGGATGCTAGGACCACTTTGCAAGGATTGGATAAAGCTGGAACCACTGCTCAGAAGCAGGATGAGGTGGAAAATCTCATCAAGAAGATGTCCCAGATGTCTCTCTCCGATCCCAACTATGCGCTTTACTACTATCGTGCCATCAAGCTGGACCCTGATGCCAGCAGAGTTATCTCCCCTCCTGCTCTTAATTCTCGATCATCTACTCCTGCCACCTCTGCTCCTACTCGTCCTGATGCTGCTCCTCGTCCTCCTGCTCACCCTCCCATTACTTGCTATGGATGTGGTGTTGAGGGCCATGGTGTAAATGGTTGCGATAAGATCAATGATCTTGTTGCCAAAGGCTTACTTGCTAGGGATGATGCTCGTCATGTCACTCTCCCTAATGGCCAGTATATCCCCAGGACTCGAGATGAGACTATCATGCAAGCCTATGAGCGTCATGCCGCTGCTGCCAGACCTGCTAGCACTGTCCGCTTTGTTACTCATGCTGAAGAAGAAGAAGAAGTCTTGGAGTCTGGAATCTGTGAACTGGAAGAAGAAGAGCCCCTGGTCGCTGCTGTCGATCGTGCTCCTAGAGTTACTAAGGAGAAAAGGAAAGCTGCCTTTGAAGGTGTCATCATTCCCCCTCATGGTAAAGGCAAAGGAAAGGAGAATCAAGCACCCGCTTTCACACCAGTTCCTGCACCTAAGCCCATCCCATCGACTCCTGCTCCCATTCCCATGCCAGTTCCCATCGATGTTCATACTCATGTCTTTGATGGCTCAAATGATGATGCTATCATGCAAGATGACACTCTGCCTATCAGATCTTCGCACCCTGATGTGGACTCGTCTGAGAAGAAGAAGCCTAAGCCCGCTACTGCTATGTCTTCACCTCTCTCCCAGAATACCAGTGCCAAGTCTATTGTGGATCGCATTCTTGCTACCCCTCTCACTTTGTCTGTTGGAGAAGCTATTGGCTCGTCGAAGGATGTTTCCCAGCATCTCCAGGATCTTATTAGGGTCAAGAGGCAGGCTCTCCCCTTCGTCAAGCACGTCCAAGGAACTCCTCCTGCTGCTGCCTATATGTGTCTCACTTCTAGTCCCCTCATTACTATCAATCTCCACTGCAATGACCAACCAGTGAAGGCCATCATTGATTCAGGCTCTACTCTCAATGTCGTCAAAGCCAGTATTGCCAAGTCTGTCATCAAGATGCCTATTGATACCTCCCATTCTATGGTCATGAGAGATGCCAATGGTGGTACCTCCAAGCTCATCGGTCTCATTCAGAATGTCCCTCTCTTCTGTGGAGCTGCTCAGACCTGGACCAATCTCTTTGTCTCCCCTGATAATGACTCTGGCTTCGATCTCCTCCTTGGTCGCCCCTGGGCCCATGGAAACTCGGTTAGCATTGTTGAAAGAGACTCTGGAACCTATATCATCTTCGGAGCTGACTCCAACCATCCATTGGAGATGTGTGCTGTCGATGCGCATGCTGCTACTCACTCTGGAACTGGATTAATGGCTACTCTTGAGCCAGACAGCGAGATGGAAGAAGAATCTGTTGCTCCATATTCATCCCCCCATGATCCTGCGACTCTGGATATTCTTTCAGATCATTTACTGGACCTTCCTGATGCTCCTGATGCCAATCCCCCCTCATCTGAGACTGCTCTTCCTATACTGTTTTCGCCTCCTGGTTCTCCTATAATGCCATCTGGTCCAGTGCGCTACGTCTCTCCAGCTCATATATCTCCTCCACTCTCTCAGTCTTCGTCTCCCATGTCTTCTGTGCTCCGCGAGTATAATTCTCCATCTCCTGACCCCAATTTCTCTGCAAATGAAGCTCTTCAAAGGATTATTGAACAGATTGAGACTCCTGGAAATACTGCAGCTGCTGAAGAACACCCTGTTATCGCTCGCATCTGTGCTAGGATTCATGAACAAGGGGGTCACTCCTTCCTTGACAGAATGCTATTGACTACTAGTCGATTGGTACCTCTCTCAGGCCTCAATCTTGAGACCTGCTACGCTCTCCCTGCTCAAGAAGGTGTTGACGAATTTGGAACTCCTTACCAGGATTATCTCATCCTGCACACTCGTATGGACATCATCAGCGAAGAGTCTATAACCAATCCTACTGGCAGAGTTGTGCAATTTGGGACTGCCTATACTCGATTCTATCCCCATCCCCCTTTCTTGACTATGAATCTAGATTTCCCTCTTGCCACCAGTGAAGCTCCTGATTCCCCTTCATCACCTCCTGTTGAACTGCCCACTTGCAATGGAACATCTTCTCCTTCAGTCCCTGATCCACTGTCATCGCATCCTACTTCTCCTGGATCTCCTCCTCCTGTTCCTACCAGTGCACCTGCCAACCAGTCTCCTACTCTTGATGAAGCTCTCCGTGTTGTTGCCAGGCATATTGAAGCTGTCGGTGACAATGCTGTTGAGCCACTTCACCCTGCTATTGCCTATCTCTGTGCCCAGATTCGTGAGGAAGAGAGACGCTCCATGCTTAACCTTTTGATCTACTTGCATGCTCATATGGACAACTCTAATGCTGAAGAACCTACTGCTCAAGCTCCAGAGCCCCCTGTCTCATCCAGTAACGATGATCCTCCTCCATCATATTCTGCTGACTCTGTACCTGCTCCTGCCACCGATCCTACTCCCCCTATCCTTGTATTCACTTTGGAAGAAGAAGAGCAGACTACTCTCCTATCGACTCATGATTTCCCCATCTCTGGACTGCAACTTCTTGTCGCTGCTGTTGATCAGGTTACCCAGGATGCCCATCCTACTCCATCCCCAGCTGTCATCTCTAATGACAATACTCCATCATCTCCCGAGGATGACTCTTCACTCCTCTTACGCCCTGCTGAAGTCAACTATCTTGTCAATTTATTTCGCTGAACTACTATGCTTGCCCTCACGTACGCCTTTGCTTACTATGCCACATGTTTTTGATTCTTTTTGTACTACCAATGGTCTTTATACTCACTTTGACCGGAATGTCGTAAAACTACCGAACTCTTCCCAAGTATCCCGATCCTATTTTGATTCATTTTATGCTGATCTTTTGCCTACCTCTGTTGTTCCAAGTTGTTCTTCATCCCACCCCGCTCCCGCTCCAGTTGACTTACATTTATCCCAGCCTTTCTTCACTTTCAATGATTTTTGTGATTTACTGTACTTTAGGCGCTGTATTTGTACTGACTCTGAAGATCTTGACGATGAATTAGGCCAATGGTGCCTTGGCACTTACAAACATGTGGATCGGAAAGTCAAACCGGTTCCCGGTCGCTATCCAGAAGACGCCCGCGTTCATCGTCAATTCCCCGAAAATCCCCTCGACTCACTCACTCCACTCACTCCCCTGCCACCCGACTTCATTCCCACGAAGAAGCTTACCAATGAGCACCTGGCTTCTATGAAACTTAACTCTGATGGCTTCCTCTGGCCAGAAGAAGAAAAACTTTTTGCGCATGTCATGAAGCTTAATGAAGCGGCGCTAGCCTTTGACGAATCGGAACGCGGCAATTTTCGCTCAGACTACTTCTCCCCTTACATCATCCCGGTCCTACCCCATGAGCCATGGGAGTACCGCAACATCCCTATCCCTCCTGGCATCCGCGAACGTGTTATCCAGCTGCTTAGAGACAAGATCGCAGCCGGACTCTATGAACCTGCCCAGTCGTCGTATCGCTCCAAGTGGTTCTGTGTTATGAAGAAGAATGGAAAGATCCGGATTGTCCATGATCTGCAACCTCTCAATAAGGTTACAATCAGAGATGCCGGAGTTCCACCTATTTTGGATGACTTTGTCGAACCATTCGCCGGTCGGCAATGTTACACGGTCTTTGATCTCTTTTCCGGATTTGATGCCTGCCAACTGCATCCCGATAGTCGAGATCTCACATCATTTATGACTCCCCTCGGTCTCTTATGACATACCGCCATGCCACAAGGCTACACCAACTCTCCTTCCGAATTCCAGAATTGTACTAGTTTCATCTTACAGGATGAGATCCCGCACGTAGCCAACGTATTCATCGACGATCTTCCAATCAAAGGCCCTGAAACATGCTATAACGATGCCAATGGCAACGCTGAAACCCTGCCAGCCAACCCAGGGATTCGTCGCTTCATTTGGGAACATGCTGTAGATGTGCACCGGATTATGCATCGCTTTGCGCATGCAGGCGGAACGTTCTCTGGTCCAAAGACCCAACTCTGCCGTCCTCGTGTTTTGATTCTTGGCCAAGAATGCCATCCTGATGGTCGCTCTCCCGACCATGGCAAAGTCAAGAAGATCTTAGATTGGCCTCCCCTTGCAACGCCGAAGGATGTGCGCTCATTTCTAGGTCTCTGTGGAACTGTGCGCATCTGGATTGCCAACTATTCCCTCCTCGCTCGTCCTCTCATCAATCTCTACCGCAAAGACACTCCTTTCGTTTGGGACACCCCCCAGCAAGATGCTTTCGATGCCTTGAAGATCGCTGTCTCTTCCGCTCCCTCCCTTCATCCCATCGATTATTCCACAAATCTCCCTGTCATTCTCTCAGTCGACACCAGCTATATCGCCATCGGATTCATCCTGTCCCAGTATGATGAGTCTGGTTGCAAACGTCCTGCTCGTTATGGCTCACTTCCTATCAATGAACGCGAATCTCGCTATAGTCAGCCCAAACTCGAGTTATATGGTCTATTCCGTGCACTTCGTCACTATCGTCTCTTTCTTTACGGTGTCAAGAACCTCCATGTTGAAGTCGATGCAAAGTACATCAAGGGTATGCTTAATGATCCTGACCTCCAACCTAACGCTACTATCAATCGCTGGATCGAAGGTATACTCTTATTTGACTTTAAACTAATTCACGTTCCAGCCGCTCGTCACCAAGGACCTGATGCGCTCTCTAGGCGTCAGCCCTCTGAAGAGGAGATAGAAGATGGTGAAAGAGATGCTGAAGACGCTGATGAATGGCTAGAAGATCTTTTGTTTTGTACTGCTGCCCACCCTCTTTCTTATGACCCCGTTACACTCTCTTCATTCCTGTCTCAAGATACGACTCAAGACATTATTCTACGACAAATTCTCCACTTCCTCCAAACGACTCAACTCCCATCATTCCTCTCCAACACTGCTTGTAAACGTTTCATCAGACGCTCCCTTAAATTCTTTATTTGTTCTGGCCAACTGTTCAAACGTCAAGGCCCTCATACTCCAACTAAAGTCATCTTTGATCCTGATCTCCGTGCGCAACTTCTCAATCAAGCCCATGAAGACCTTGGGCACCGCGGAGTATTTGGAGTATTCCAAGCTGTCAGGGATCGCTTCTATTGGCCACAGATGTACTCAGACGTTGCCCACCACATTCGTTCTTGCCATGAATGCCAGATTCGCAGCACTCGCAAAGTTGAAATTCCCCTCACTGTCTCTCCATCCCCCCGAATCTTCATGAAGATCTACGTTGATGTCATGCTCATGCCAAAAGCTCGTGGCTATCGCTATCTTGTTGCTGCTCGCGATGATCTCTCCCTTGCTGCCGAAGGCCATGCTCTCAAGCATGCCAGTTCAGACAGCCTAGCCAAGTTATTCTGGGAAGAAATTATTTGCCGTTACAGAGTTATTGCCCAGATCGTCACTGACAATGGCAGTGAGGTCAAGGGTGCATTCGAGAAACTCATGCAGCGATACTCTATTCCCCAAATCTGCATCTCCCCCTATAATTCCAAAGCCAATGGAGTTGTAGAGCGTGGACACTTTACTATCCGCGAAGCTATTATCAAGTCCTGTGAAGGCGATCTCAATCTATGGCCCACCAAGGTCCATCACGCTTTCTTTGCAGACAAAGTCATCACCCGTCGTTCTACTGGATTCAGCCCCTACTACCTCCTTCATGGTCTCGATCCTGTCCTCCCATTTCATCTCTTTGAGGCTACCTATCTTGTTGAAGGCTTCTACTCTGAGATGACCTCAGAGGAGCTTCTTTCCCTGCGCATCAGACAATTGGAGAAAAGACCAGACGATTTCCATGATGCATTTACTACTCTACAGAAGACCCGCCTCCATTCCAAAGCCCAATTTGAGAAGAGATATACCAGATGTCTATTCAAGTCCTCCTACCAGCCTGGAGACCTTGTCCTGGTTCGCAACAGCCAAGTGGAGAAAGAATTAGATTGTAAATCAAAGCCACATTACCTTGGCCCCTTTGAAGTTGTTCGTCGCACTCAAGGTGGCTCATACGTCCTGAAGGAAATGGATGGAACTGTTTCAGCTCGAGGCATAGCTGCATTCCGCCTTATCCCTTATTATTCCCGACACACTCCTTTGCCTGACTCTATTCTCCCTAACGATGATGAAAGTGATGATGAAAATGCCGATGAAAATGGAGAAAAAGATTATGACTCTGACGACTCATCATGATGCCCAATATGCCCTATGCTTCCTTGTCTATGCCCCCTATGCTTCCTTGTCTATGCTCCCCCATGCCAGTCTTCCCAGCTCTTTTTGTTGTCCCACCCTCCTTGTTCGCAATCGGGGACGATTGCATTTCATGTCGCCTGTGGATGTCACGCACCAAACAGGTTTGGTACAGTGAACATGGAAGATAACGCCTATATCGAATGATCCTTATGCAAAGGATAAGCACGACGGACCCTCATCGTAGCCATCTATCGCACAAGACGACTATCCTGATGCGAGAGATGAATGCCAATGCAGACAGTCATCTATCACACGAGAACCGCCAAGAAGCAGAAGAAACTGAAGGAATAACGTCAATTGTGGTATGAGAAAGGAATGCACACGTCTGCAGTCCAACTCCCATACCAGAATGATCAAAGAAGCCGAAGAATTGATGGAGAAACGAAGGAGAAAGAGAAGAAATGATTTTTAGCGCCCAAATGTCATTTTTAGGCGCCCAGTGCCGGCATTCCGATATTTTGAATAGCTCCGTCGTTTCTGAAGCTATCAGGCACGTGACTATACCGTCAGAACGCCTAGAGCGTGGTCTATCTGCCTGTCAAGTTCCGATGCAAATCCGTTCATTTCCCACGGAGATATTCCCCCCGCAATCCAGACGTTCGCTTCATCGCTCACTATGGAGTCCATATTTTCTCTGGATCATTTCTCCGCTATTGCTGCAGATCTCCACTATGTCCTGCTCTTAGGACAGCCTCTCCCAGAGTTCCCGTGCACTGCCTGGCACATATCTTCCCAGCCTGCTCCCTCAGTCCCTCTCGTTCTCGGTCAGCACGTTCTCCTCGTCAGTCCTGCGTCAAGGACGTACTTTGGTCATCTTAGGTCTATTGTCAAGCTTGAGAAGTCTTCTCTGGTCGTCTCTGTGTCCCCTGAGCCCTCAGCCTATGGTCCCTTCCTCCCAGATACTTGCCATGTCCATCTTCCTCTGTCGTTCGTCTCGCTTCCCTGGATGCGTCGAATTCAATACTCTATCCGCTTCCCTACTTTCAGACGACGTCCCCCAGCACCATGACAGTTATTCCCCCCACTTTATAGTGCTATTAGGAAGAAGAACCCTCTCTCGTTCTTTCCCAGAAGAGAGCTCGTCAAGGGAGCCCATGGTTGCACTTCAGCGGCGCTAGAACACATGCACTATACTTTAGTGTATGCTGACCCCCCAAAAGACCTGGATCAATCCCCCTATTAATCCCAGATCTTCCCCATTGTTGTCCCATCAAATTCCTGATGGTACACAGCCCCCCATCAAACTTCTTAGGCTGTGCATCAATGACTCCTTCTGCTGTGCAGTGACTCATCCCTTGCTTACTGATGCTCTTTTGTCATCAGTATTACTCTATCCCTTTCGCATTTTTGGTATATTACTCAGCTGATGACTCACTCCCTTACCAATCAATCTTGTCATGCAGCTTACTCATTCCTTTACTCAGCAGCTTATTCATGCTTCCTATGCTTACTCATTCCTGCTTATCCCTTGCTTACTGATTGCTTACAAACCCCTTACAAAGCTCTTACCAATCCCTTACCAATCCTTGACAAATTCTGCTTACTCCCTTCTCTTTTTGTACTTTAATGCTGTGCCCCCCCATGTATTTAAACCCCTGGGCTCAGCCCAGTGAAGGAGGACCCAATAGCACGAAATTATCCCTCTCTCAGACTCTCTCAGCTCAATATTGTCAAGTTTATCCAAGTTATTCAAGATCTATTCTTTATACTAGGCTCAAGCGGAGTCTAGGCTTCATACCAGTCAATCTTCCTCGCCTCTGGACATCAGAGGCATCCCTGCCCCTTTGCTGCACCAATCTCTAGGTGTAGTATTGCTGTTTCAGTCTCAGTCAACCCAATCCCCGCTTTGACACTTCCTAGGCCTTAGGAAGAGTCCAGACCCCTATCCCCTTCGTCTTCTGTTACTCCTGTACCCCAGGAGTATCCTGCATCACCGTCTGCATCACCCTGTTGGTGTAGATCCCCTCCCCCCCTCCTCAGCACATCCTCTCTGGACACCGCGGAGGTAAACCACCACTCGCACATTTTCGTAGTCCTTTGTTGGTGTTGTGTTTGGGTTATTACTCCGACCCAAGTCCACACTTTGACTCACAACGTGTCGGAGTACTTCCTTCAAGGGGTGCCCGAATCTCCGGTGCATAATGTCATAATCAACTTTGCTCACAGAGGCGATGTAGTTAGATCTAATTATCGGGATAGATCTAATCCCAAAAATGATGTTGCGATCATCTTCTGGGTCTGGCCCAAACCATAGGTGTTCAGCTTTATGAATGAGGCTAATGCCTCGCTTATTGCCAGTGACCTTGTAATTATGCTGGAGCATTTTGCCCATAGAAATAAGGCGTGCAGTAGTGCCTGGCATATGGAGCACTTGGGTGAGTGTGATAACTTTCTCATCCCCTGAGTTGTGGTCTAGGCACCGGAGTAATACCGTGCCAATGCCAGCAATCAGTGCTACTCCATTAGCCATTTTGGTGTAGTGCGCTCGCTTTAGCGCGTTGTAAGAGGTGAAATCACCTATGTCACCGGTAAAGTGGCGTGATGCTCCAGAGTCTAGGAGCCAGAAAGCACCAGATAGTTCGCTATCGTCAACCATTTTTCCCTTACACTTAGCACAGCATGCATCACTCGTTTCATGAGAACACAAACAAATATATGTTTTACTCGAGACGCGACACGACAAATTGTAGTTACTACTCGCTATATACAGTGCCGGCGTAAAGCGCACATGTAAATGGAGCATGTCAGTGTCGGTCAGCACACGTGCAGAAGGTACTTGCCTGAAAAGGCTGGCCTCTGTGCCCATCGCCATCAACATCGTGTTGTAGCGGTCGAGGCCCATCGCATTGATCTTGTCGAACTCATTGTCGGCAAAAGGCTCGTGGGCAAACGGTTCATCATCCCCAAGGGAGATGGCATTCTCCTCATACATTGTGATGCGCTCCTTAAGGTGAGGGCACTTCAATGAGGAGGGACTGGCCTCGGGCTGGTCCAGGTTCGCACTCGCCAATGACACAACTTGGTCGAGGGTGCGGATGGTCTGGCAGGAGGGCTCTAACCCCAGACGGTGTGCCAAGTCGAAGGCCTTGATGGTATTTTGAAATGCGGGGGGGCCGTAGTGGGCAGCACCGGGAGTGTGAGCCAAGGCGCGGGGGTCGACGGTGGGCTCTGGTCCATCATAGTGGACTTATGTGGCGAAGGCGGCTTGTTGGGTGTTCTCATGGCGAGCGCAAGCCTTCTTGCCGCCACATCGAGTGCGGCGTCCCTGTCCTTGGGCAGGAGTGTTTCCACTTGTACCGCCGTTGGACCCGCCTTGCTGCTGTTGCTGCCTCTGGGGTTGCTGCTGCTGCTGGGCGAACTTTGGGTCAGCCGGCTTGCGCTTCACAGCGCTAAGTTTGTTGGCCTGGGGGCCCTTTCCACCGCCGCGGGAAGAGGCGCCTTTCTGCTCGAAGGAGAGCGTAGTGGCCTTGACGATCCCATCGGGTTTCAGGTTCTTGATCTCATCCGGCGATGTTTGGCTGAGGATCTGAGCTACCACCTCCATAGTAGGAGGGAGCTTACAGAGGATAATCATAGCCTGCACAGGGGCAGGGAATTCGAAGCCGGTGTCCTTCAGATAAGCGAAGTGGCTAAGCACCTTGGTGATAGCCGGAGCGGGATGGGAGCCAGCGGGAATGGTAGTCGCCAGGAGCTTGCTAAGCTCAGCATAGGCAGACCCAATACTGGGGGTGCCGAAGTTCTTCTTGAGGTGGTCCCAGACGTCCTTAACGTTGTCGAGGTTCGAGACCGCAACCTGGATTGAGGGGGCGAAGCACAAGGTGATATTACCGAGCACTCTCTCGGTGTTGTCGTCCCACTCCTTTCGGTCATCGTGACCCGCAGCGGGTTGCATTGTCGAATAAACGTACCATTGGCCTTGTGCCCAGAGGTAGGCCTGCATAGAAGTGTGCCACTGCTGCCAGTTGGAGCCAGTGAACACGGGAACCATCTTGTCAAGAGCGCTGGACATGGTGATATTCTGTTGGGTGTCAACAGAGTCAGCAAGTGAATGCAACAATGGACAAGCAAGAAAAAAAAAAAAGAAACACCTGAGTGCTAGTAAAAGCACTTCTGTCAGCAGCTAACTCATGATTAGGTCATGCCAGCGCAAGTCGTCAACGATGTTCGCCATGGTTGGCGCAAGTCATTGATGAACTTCGCCTGTGGCAATACAGGTGCTCAACTAGGAGCTCACTGGCGCAAGTCGTCGACCAACTTCGCCTTGTGGCTGTGCAGGGGCTCAGCTAGGAGCTCACTGTGGTCCACAGCGTCAAGCTAGTTAAAGCGATGCTCAGGGAGCTGGAGCACTGTCTGGTGCATTGCTGCACACAGTGTGCTCACAGGGCTCATAACCTGTTGAAGCAATACCTATATACGTAGAGGAAATGCTACTCCAACTCACCTGTTGGGTGGAGTGCACAACCTGAGATGGTAGCGGTAGCTGGTCAAGAGCTGTTGTATTATATAAGCGATGAACACTGTTTATATACAACAAATAGTGTGACGTGTGACATGTAACATCTACTCTAAAGAGGACTATTACTAAGTCTACACTAATATGGGTTGCAGTCTTGTGCGCACTTCGTCGACGGTTTACGCCGGGTGCATGTGCGACTTCAACACCTTCCTCTCTGCCTCTTCGCGCGCTCGCCTTGCTGCCTCTTCACGCTCCTGGCGTGCCCGTTCCTCCGCCTCCACCTTCGCCTGCTTGCGACACCTCTCCTCCGCTCTCTTCGTGTTCACCACGTCATCTTCATCGTCCGTCAGGGCTCGGAGCTCCTCCAACTTTGCTCTTGCCCAGTCCCTGGACTCGGTTGTGCTGGCAGTGGGGGTGGTGGTTTGCGTAGGTGCAGACATAGTAATAAAGGAGTAAGGAAGTTGGGGGTGGAAACCAAAAACCGGTCTGTTCTTATAGAACCCCATTTCACACCCAGACAATCGACTCTGGACTCCGCATTGTTCTAAGCGACCACACGACAGCCTCATGGCGGGCCTCATGGGTTCGGCCCCCAAGAGGGGGATACTGTCAAGACCATGTCCAACTCTGGACTCTTATCCGATTACTCCGGTCGTGTCGCAGTACTACAGCTCAACTCCGGACCTCTGCGCATAACTCCGGTCCCAGACGTGCACATATCCTTCCGCTAAGTGTGACCCTTTGCATTAGCCTCAATCCAGTCGTTACCACACTTCCCCATCCACCCTGTTGTACCATGAGTTCTCCGTGTCCTGTTTATATCTTCTACCTTGTAGTATTTTCTCCAGACCTTACTTATTTTCGTCGGACCTGACCTAGTCCCAACTCCAGTTGTTCCTTGTCCGCCCTTTGGGCTGTTTACTTGTCACTGTAAATACTTGACCCTAGTTCTCCATAGTATAAGTACCCTGTACTCTGTCCTGTATACTTCAGTCTGAAATCAACCATAGTCTCTACTCCCTGTCACGACTGTTACACCTGATCACCCTGTACCCTATTGTCCGATCACGTCCACGTGTTCGCCGTCCATTTCTATTGTATGTACTCCCTTTTCCATTTCTCTCTATCTGTCCTGTATCACCACTGATCGGTGAGCGCTGTGAGTCAAAGTGTGGATTTGGGTCGGAGTAATAACCCAAACACAACACCAACAAAGGACTATGAAAATGTGTGAGTGGTGGTTTACCTCCTCAGTGTCCAGAGAGGATGTGCTGAGGAGGGGGGAAGGGGATCTACACCAACAGGGTGATGCAGACGATGATGCAGGATATTCCTGGGGTACAGGAGTAATAGAAGACAAAGGGGATAGGGGTCTGGACTCTTCCTAAGGCCTAGGAAGTGTCAAAGCGGGGATTGGGTTGACTGAGACTGAAACAGCAATACTACACCTAGAGATTGGTGCAGTAAAGGGGCAGAGATGCCTCTGATGTCCAGAGGCAAGGAAGATTGACTGGTATGAAGCCTAGACTCTGCTTGAGCCTAGTATAAAGAATAGATCTTGAATAACTTGGATAAACTTGACAATATTGAGCCTTTAGACCTTCACTGAAGCCTACAAGGACTCAAAGACTGAAGGGATACTGATTGAGAGAGTCTGAGAGAGGGATAATTTCGTGCAATTTGGGTCTTTATTCACTGGGCTGAGCCCAGGGGTTTAAATACATGGGGGGGGGCACAGCATTAAAGTACAAAAAGAGAAGGGAGTAAGCAGAATTTGTCAAGGATTGGTGAGGGATTGGTAAGAGCTTTGTAAGGGGTTTGTAAGCAATCAGTAAGCAAGGGATAAGCAGGAATGAGTAAGCATAGGAAGCATGAATACTGCTGAGTAAAGGAATGAGTAAGCTACATGACAAGATTGATTGGTAAGGGAGTGAGTCATCAGCTGAGTAATATACCAAAAATGCGAAAGGGATAGAGTAATACTGATGACAAGAGAGCATCAGTAAGCAAGGGATGAGTCACTGCACAGCAGAAGGAGTCATTGATGCACAGCCTAAGAAGTTTGATGGGGGGCTGTGTACCATCAGGAATTTGATGGGACAACAATGGGGAAGATCTGAGATAAATAGGGGGATTGATCCGAGACAAAACAGCCACAAGAAGGGTACCAGGGGTCCAGAGGTCTTTTTGGGGGATCAGCATACACTAAGGTATAGTGCATGTGTTCTAGCGCCACTGAAGCACAACCATGGGCTCCCTTGACGAGCTCTCTTCTGGGAAAGAACAAGAGAGGGTTCTTCTTCCTAATAGCACTATAAAGTGGGGGAATAACTGTCATGGTGCTGGGGGATGTCGTCTGAAAGTAGGGAAGCGGATAGAGTACTGAATTCGATGCATCCAGGGAAGCGAGACGAACGACAGAGGAAGATGGACATGGCAAGTATCTGGGAGGAAGGGACCATAGGCTGAGGACTCAGGGGACACAGAGACGACCAGAGAAGACTTCTCAAGCTTGACAATAGACCTAAGATGACCAAAGTACGTCCTTGATGCAGGACTGACGAGGAGAACACGCTGACTGAGAACAAGAGGGACTGAGGGAGCAGGCTGGGAAGATATGTGCCAGGCAGTGCACGGGAACTCTGGGAGAGGCTGTCCTAAGAGCAGGACATAGTGGAGATCTGCAGCAATAGCGGAGAAATGATCCAGAGAAAATATGGACTCCATAGTGAGCGATGAAGTGAATGTCTGGATTGCGGGGGGAATATCTCCATGGGAAATGAACGGATTTGCGTCGGAACTTGACAGGCAGATAGACCACGCTCTCGGCTCTCTGACGGTATAGTCACATGCCTGATAGCTTCAGAAACAATGGAGCTATTCAAAATATCGGAATGCCGGCACTGGGCGCCTAAAAATGACATTTGGGCACTAAAAATCATTTCTTCTCTTTCTCCTTCGTTTCTCCTTCAATTCTTTGGCTTCTTTGATCGTTCTGGTATGGGAGTTGGACTGCAGACGTGTGCATTCCTTTCTCATACCACAATTGATGTTATTCCTTCAGTTTCTTCTGCTTCTTGGCGGTCCTCGTGCGATAGATGACTGTCTGCATTGGCATTCATCTCTCGCATCAGGATAGTCTTCTTGTGCGATAGATGGCTATGATGAGGGTCCGTTGTGCTTATCCTTCGCATAAGGATCATTCAATATAGGTGTTATCTTCCATGTTCCCTGTACCAAACCTGTTTGGTGCGTGACAGCACATTGTCCGATCTGTCTCTCTGTACTATTACCTAGTATGTTTCCTTTCTCGTTCCCGGTTACTATATGTTCCCGTCCCATTGCATTATTAATACGACACCTATTGGTAATCCGGTTATCACACTTACCGTACTTACTCAGTGCGCAGCGCGACTGCGCTAGTCGTTCATCGGTAATCCCGACTTCCCGTACATCGCCTCATCTGTCCCACTCAGTATAAATACCTAGATACTCAGTCTGTTGTAGTTTCAGTTTGAATATCGAATAAGATACTTCTCCTCTGTTCTCTCTTCATGCTCTCTGCCTCTGCCCTTGTACAAAGTACTCAGTTGTAGACCGTTTACCCTCAGACTCTCCGTATAACCCTCGGTCGGCCTTCCTAATACTCGGGAAGCACGACTACGCTACATAGCATCTCGGTCTTACTGCTAGCCCAACCCCTGACCCCCAGACCCCTCATAGAGATCAGGTCGGTGAAGAACCGGTCTTGACAGTATATTTGAACTCTAGTCTTGTACGAGTTCACAATCATCTATGTCCAGGACAATCCAAACTCGCTCGCGCAAACAACCCAGAACCCTCAGTATCCAACACTCGTTGGGCTGCTGCCTTGAGCGCTCTGACTAGCCTCAGGTGCTCACCCGACTCTGTCTCCCAATGACAATGGCCCCAGTGACGATGGTCCTGACGACCCTGACGACCCAAACCCTGATGATGGCAGTGAAGACCCCATTGAGGGCATCCCCAACCAAGAAGAGGCCAGTCTAGTCATTTTCAATAACCTCTCCATCGCTATCGACAGACTTGCGCGATCTTCGCGCTCATCTGATTCTTTGTCTTGGACCAAGGTGCGTGAGCCCGACACCTTTGACGGGACCAATCCAAAGAAGTTGTGCACATTCCTAGTCCAGTGCGAGCTCAACTTCCAGGACCGACTGAAGGCATTTCGCACTGACCGAACCAAGGTCACTTTCACACAGTCCTATCTGAAGGGAATGGCTCTCGAATGGTTCGAGCCAGACCTACTCGGTGCTGGAGACCCCACAACCGTCCAATCTGGATGACCAATTGGGAAGAGTTTGTTATTGAACTCCAAACAACCTTTGGTCCCCACGACCCTGTTGCTGACGCCAAGCATCAGCTCGACCACCTCTGCATGAAGGAAAACCATCATGCCAATTGATATGTGGTTGACTTCAACCGTATCGCATCCCAGGTTCGGGGCTATGGCGATGGCGCCCTGCGTCATCACTTCTATACAGGTCTCCCCGACCGAATCAAGGATGAGATAAGCCATGTTGGTAAACCGTGCACTCTGAACGGTCTCCACATCCTCACCCAGGAGATCAATGCCCAATATTGGGAACATAAGGAAGAGGTCACTCATCAGAACAAGACCTCTACCAACACTAGTACCAACACCCCCAACACCAAGTCGGGTAAAACCGATAAGGGTAAATCCTCAGGCAATGCTGTCCAGTCTTCTTTGTTGTCAACCCCGACTCAGAAATCTAACAAGTTGGGCAAGACTGCTGAGCTTTCGGACAAGCTCGGCAAGGATGGCAAGCTGACCTCTGAGGAACACAAGTGCAGGTTCGACATGAATCTGTGCATGTTCTGTGGTGCAACTGGCCACAAGGCCAAGGACTGCCCCAAGTCAGGCTCTCGAGCAGCCAAAGCTAGGGCAGCTACCACCACTATGAACAACATGTCGGAAGCCAAACCGACGGCCTCCACCGAGGCAAAAAAATAGATAGCAACTCCCAAGACTCCACACAGAGTGGGAGTTGCGTTGTTCCTGACTGTGCACCTATGGAGGCCCAACTCAACGCAGCTGCTCTTTCCAATCCGAATTCTCTCTGACCCTCAGTAACAATCATTGACCATACTATGCCTTCCTTTCCTGCATTAGTAGATTCAGGTTCTACCCACTGTTTTGTAGATCCGTCATTTGCCAATATGAACACTCTTTCACGCTACTTGGTATCCCCAATCGTTCTCCGTCTATTCGACGGTACCACCACCACCATAATCACCGAAGCAACAGATCTACCCATCCGATTTCCCTCTGGCAACGTCACCCCGATGACATTTTATGTCACCCCATTGGACTCTGACTGTAAGATCGTTCTCAGACATAACTGGCTCACCTGATACAATCCATCGATTGACTGGGTACTGAGCAGTATCGAGTTAAGAACATCCATGCAGCAAGTGCCAACCCTGAGCTCACTCCCCAACCCTGTAGCGCCCTCACCAAGCATGCTGAGACTTGACGCTACATCAGTCTCGTCTCCTTCCCCGACCAACTCACCTCAGGCTCCTGTTCTTTGGGCACCTCCTATCGCTCTCATCAACACTGCAGCCTTTCTGAAGGCTTGTCAGCTTGATGGCTCTCAACAGTTCTCTATTCAGCTGAAACCTGACGGTAGCTTTCGCACTGCGTCAGTTGACACTGCTCCCAACCTCTCCTCTGTCCCCGAGGCATACCACAACTTTGCCAACGTCTTTAGCAAGGCGAAAGCATTGGTACTCGCGCCTCATCGGGAATACGACCTTAAGATAGAACTGGAAGAAGGAGTGCCATTGCCACCCAGAAGACTCTACTCTCTCTCCCCCATCAAGCTCGAAACCCTTCGGGCATTCATCAATGAAAACCTTCACTTTGGTTTCATCCATCCTGCCATGCAGCCCCTGTCCTCTTCATAAAGAAGAAGGACGGCTCTCTCCGACTTTGTGTCGACTACCGAGGACTCAACAAAATATCAAAGAAGGATCAGTATGTAACAGTCTAACTTTTTATCTTATCTAATCTGCGATTAGATGACATCTTATCTTATCATACTGTAGTATCTTATCTAGTGCATCTTATCTGTAGGTCTGTCTAGACTACAGCCTCGTGCTGTACATGCTGTATCCCTTGATGTCATTAGCATAGCCTTACCACAGGGTGGCAGCTGTGTTCACTGCCTTGTACAGCATACAGCCTCATGGATAGCCTCGCACAGGACACGTGTAGTATAGTATATATACCGTTGCAATCCAGCACCCAGAGGCTCTCCATTTGAGCTATCTTTGGGTCTTTGCTCTAAGGGTTGTCTCACTAGAGCTCGAATCTACCCATCTACTACTTGTCTACCACGCGCTGTTCCCCAGCCTTATAAAGGGAAACTATACCCGGACTCCAGGGTTAAGGAGCTTTGTTTCAAACCTTTCACGTTCACACACGGCCAGCCTTTAGTGCTGTCCCCTGTAGCGGTTGAAGTCGCACGTGCACCTGGCGTAAACTGTCGATGAAGTGCGCACAAGACTGCAACCCATATTAGTGTAGACTTAGTAATAGTCCTCTTTAGAGTAGATGTTACATGTCACATGTCACGTGTCACAGTCACATGTCACACTATTTGTTGTATATAAACAGCAGACATCGCTTATATAATATAACAGCTCTTGACCAGCTACCGCTACCATCTCAGGTTGTGCACTCCACCCAACAGGTGAGTTGGAGTAGCAGGACCCCATGCACCTACTTAGGCCGTCTTACATGGCCACCCGAAGGTGAAAATCAGCCGAGTGTCACGGACCAGCGGATGGTAGCCCAGGAATAATTTGTTATCGATTGCCACGGATGGGCTACCTACTTAGATATTATCACAATGTAATATGGGTGGGCTAGATTGTCAATTAAGGGGAGGGTGAATGGGTCAAATTAAATATTGTCATGGAAATTAATGGGAGCACATAATTTGTGCTCACTATATCATTCGGGTGGGCCCAGGCCTGCCTTTCATTCATGTCATTGGACAAGCCCATATTGTATTATCATGTAGGTGTATAGGTGAGCTAAACCAAATCAGAGTAGCAGGGGGCACCAATACACAAATGGCACCGCGGTAATTACCCCGGGATTATTGTCAATAATCAGGGGTGTTCCTACCACGGGTAAAGTGTCACTACCACGGGGTGGTAATCACTACCGCGGTTAATAATCACTAGGTTGGTAATCACTATGAGGGGTTGGTCATCACTACCGCGGGTTGGTAATCACTACCGCTGGTTAATAATCACTACATTGGTAATCACTGAGGGGTTGGTTATCACTACCACGGGGTATGGGTCACTACCGCGGGTTTGTAATCACTACCGCGGGTTAATAATCACTAGGTTGGTAATCACTATGAGGGGTTGGTCATCACATCCACAGGGTATGGGTCACTACCGCGGGTTGGTAATCACTACCGCGGGTTAATAATCACTAGGTTGGTAATCACTACGAGGGGTTGGTCATCACTACCGTGGCTTGGTCATCACTACCGCGGCTTGGTCATCACTACCGCGGCTTGCTCGTTACTACCGCGGGTTGGTTGTCACTACCCTTGGTATGTGTAATGATTGCAGGCAGGTATAATTCCATATTGTGTGATAATGTAAACCACATGCACCTCCTTAGGCTGATGCATACAACCACACCAGAATAAAAATCGGCTAATCAGTACAACACAGAACAGGACTATGCTAGAACCATGGTCAGTTATAATAATGGCACAGTAGGTATGACCCATGATTTTATAATATAGGTATATAGGTGAGCATGTTCAAATCAGTCCAACACAAGGGACACCACTATGCTAATGGCACCATGGTAATAGCTATTTCAAATAAGCAGTCACTACCGCAGGTGAAGTGTGACTACCACGGGGGGTGTAATAACTACAATAGGTAAGGGGAACTGCTGCGGGGATGTAATTACAATAGGTAATGGAAACTGCCGTGGGATTAATTCAACTACCGGGGGTTAGGTTTAGGGACCACTAGCGTATGAAACAGGATGGAACCAATGTTTGGAAAGAGGACATGCTGCAGCATATAGGTGACTTATTGGTATTTGATGTCAGTAACACACCTATTACTGTGGGAACAAAAATACATAGTGACCGCAGGTATATTAAATGATGACTGGTATATAGGTTTATCCTATATAAAGGAAGTATTAAATAAAAACTAACACTAGGGTTGTTGGATTGCTCTGTGCATGGTAATTATTCAAGGACTATGAATGGTGACATAGTATCAAGTGGAAAAGTATTAACCGCGGCAACATTTCCACCGGAACAAAAGTATCAACCGCAGTGACCACCATGGGAGGCATATATTAACATGAAATGGAAAATATAATTTGATTGCATTATTGGGGTCATAGATGGGTTATGCAGTACACCGATGCAACCGCGGTAGCTACTGTTGGGTAGTAGAATGACACCACAAAAGTGGCACAATCCACGGTGGTGACAGCTCATGCAGGGTAGATAGTACCACACACAATTCAGTGAAATGTACCATTCAAATGAAATTATTTACAACAAATTACTGGACCCCTGGTGATAAGTGGGCAGGACTCAGTTGGCATACCAGGGCTGCTAATTAACAGCATCTGTGCACAATCGGGGGTAGAATATTTTTTGGGTGAAACAAACAAATTGCATTCATAAAGTAAAGGACAAAAAAGAATTTAATACATGTGAACCGAAAAAACAATGTCTGGTGGCAAAAAGAAATGTTGTAAAAAAGAAAGTACAAAGATGTATGAATAAAGCAAATAGTCTGTGCAAAAACAATGTATGAATGGAGATAAAAAAAATATTAAATGTCCATTTTATTCCCTTCCACAGCGCCTACACATCCCTCATCTGAAACCGCGGGTGCGGGAACTGAGTTATCGGGGACATTGGCGGGACTTATGATGATGATGGGGGGAGGAATCGCTTGGGGATCCAGAGGCATTCCATCACCTTCTGTAACGTTGGGAGACTACAGGGGATGTAAGTAGCGAACCATGGGTGAATCAATAGGACTTACCGCGGTGGTGGGGACAGAATCCCTGGCTTCATCCACAGCCATTGCATCGTTTGTGGAGATGTCAAGTCCGGGTCTACTCCGGTAAAAGGTCCGGTCAAGTCCGGACGAGAGCGGACGAAGGAGGAGGGCAGATGCTGGACAAGAGATTAGTCCGGCCGGAGTTGGTGACCGATTGGGTTCAACGACTAAGGACAACGAGCATTGACCCCTTGCGTAGGTTCCGGTCAAGGGAAGGAGACGGAGACGGAGACGGAGATGGACGAGAACAGGAGTAGTGACTTATGTTGATTTCAGACTGAGGTATACAGGACGGAGTACAGGGTACTTATACTACGGAGAACTAGGGTCGAGTATTTACGGTGACAAGTAAACAGCCCAAAGGGCGGACAAGGAATAACTGGAGTTGGGACTAGGTCAGGTCCGATGAAAATAAGTAAGGTCCGGAGAAAATACTACAAGGTAGAGGATATAAACAGAGCACGGAGAACTCACGGTACTACAGGGTTGACGGAGGAGTGAAGTAACGACTGGATAGGGATTAATGCAAAGGGTCGCACTTAGCGGAAGAGTATGTGCGCGTCCGGGACCGGAGTGATGAGCAGAGGTCCGGAGTTGAGCTGTAGTGCTGCGATGCGACCGGAGTAACCGGATAAGAGTCCGGAGTTGGACATGGTCTTGACAGGAGATGATGAAGGGAGGGGGGCGTGATGGAGGCACATGGTCATTGCCAGCAGGGCTGGGAGACCGAGGCAGATGTCTGTCTTCTACCGCAGTTGGACCCCAGAGAGTGTTCAAGAGGTCGGGGGCAATGGATCCCACATGGATCGCGATGGTGGTGGACACATCAGGCAAAGATGATGCAGGCGGCTGTGGGGGCGATTCCATGCTTGCAACCGCAGGCGGTGTGGGATCCGGTCCATGGTCTGCAGGAGGGACGTCGGGGGAGCATGCAGCAGGCGAGGGCGCACGGAAAATCGATGCAGGACTTCCAAGTGGGGTGGAAGTCTGCATGGAAGGGGGAGGGGGCAGTTCTGGATGGACAATCAGCGTACCTGACCTCAGACTCTCCATGAGCTGGCGAAGAGTGTCCATTTGAACCTCTTGCGCCTCCAGCCTACATGTCACATCGCCCAGCTTCTCCTTCAAGTCCGAACATTCGCTGCAGGCGCTTGTAGTCGTCGCCGTGGTCGTATGTTCGCTGTGTTCGGTGCTTGTACCGCGGTCACTTGATTTTGAAAGCCATTGCAGTTGCACTATCAGCACTCCATCAAATTCTGTTTAGATTTTCAGCAGAACGGAGCAAAGGAAATATTTAACCTACTTTCACATCTGCCCCTTGATGGGCCAAGTGTGGAAGGTCCAGCTGTGGCTGCTGGACGTGGAGAGGGGACATCCATGGGCGCGGGACTTTTGGCTTTGCGTTTGCGAGCGGAACGGGGAGGGTTGGTACGGGTTGGGGCAGCAGTAAGTGCTGGTGATGGGGCGGGGTCGGGTTGGCTTGTCCGTGTAGCTGGTGCACGGGACTGCGATTGCGACCTGACGCGCTTGAGTGACAAGCTGCACCCATGCTTCCCCTTGTTGCATTGGAAGCATGCACGATCCTCCTTCCTGGCACAGGGTAACATCCGACGGGCGCAGTGGTCACATCGATCGGCGGCGGGAAGGATTGGGAAGTCGGGAGGGGGATGGTGAAGGTTGTAGGTCTTGGTTACACCGCGGTGGGTAGGCTTCGCAGTGTCTTCGTCATCGCTGTCGACAATGGGGGCGGACTTGACGCGTTTACGAGGGAGACGGGATTGGCTACGTCCCCGAGTCTGCTCACGTCCACGGCGACGACTTCTTGCATCCTCTGCACCAACTGGCTCGGATGGGCTGACCTCATAGCTACTCACCTCATATGCCCTTTGCTTTCCCTTATCAACCCTCTGCATCTCTGCCTGCTCACCATCCACCCTGCCTTCGTTGCTCGGTTCCGGAATATTTTCACCGCGGTTGCACCACGGATAGTCGGAGACACTGTCTGCAGGGGATTGGAGCATTTGGGGCCACTTTGGCCATGTTGTAATACCCTCGGATGGATCTTCCAGGTCGCGATCAAGGGCCATGAGCATGGGGGGAATGCTGAAACCGCGGGGTAAGTTCCCCACCACCTCTCTGACGCGGTTCTGACGGTTGTTAGTGGCATTGAACTATGTTGAATATTGGACTCACCAGTTGGGCCCAGACATCGCGATGGACCTCCAGCCATGACGCAGTATCCTTCGTTTTCTTAATAGCTGCTACTCTGCCGGTAATAATGCTGGTGGCATCCGCGATAACTTCTCCAGGGGTCATGGGTGTTCCGAAGTCTTCGGGAACGTTGGATGGGGATGGGACTTGGATTTCGGATTGTTGGGTGGACATAGTTTTGTAGGAGTGAGATGAGTGAGAGAGGAAAACAAGTTTGCGGTGTGGAAGCCGCGCGGTATGTTGAACATTTATTATGATTAGGTCAGCAGATGTCACACACCCAGACTGACCATTGGTACGTCATCAGGCGCCAAGCCACGTGCTAATAATCTCCGTTTAGCTAGTCAGGCACCAACATCAACGTGTAAATTTAATCACCGAGGTATAAATGGAATTGAAGGTCTCATAGGATTTTTGAAGGGAACCCACCGTGGTAACATACAGTATTTTAGATTTAACAGTATAATGGGTGCAGTATTAGTATCAAATAGACCACACACAGCAATGCTTGTACAATTGTGATTGCATATTGTGATTGCATAGCTAGTGCAAGCGACATTATTCACACTAACCCTTATTGGATAAAATAGCCGCGGAAGGTAAACACAATCAGAAGGCATTTTCGTCGGGTAAATGTTGAAATGTAGGCTGGACACCTGAAGTCCACTACAAATATAATGTGTGAAATTTCTCTGCTTTCTTGGAAAGCATAGAAAAGTATACCCGCAATGTCTAGTGACGGAACAATGACCGCGGGTGTGCTAAACCTGTTTCATTGTCTATTGTTATCAGCAAATACTGACCTACAGCGCTACAATTAGGCTTGTTCATACCTAAACATTTCTACAAAAAGATAGAACAATTGCAATCCATTGAGAGTGATATATAGTACCCGAATTCCACCCTAGATTCCAGATGTCTTAATGGTGGGAAATATCTTATGTAAGCATTTGACCCGAACATATATGATCGCGGCCTGTGAACACCAAGCCCTTGCCAGCCTTCTTTATTTCATACACGACCACCAACCATGACCGGACCAGCTAGGAATGTTAGATTTATCGATGATGGAGCAGCCAACCCTGGTAAATTGTTATATTGGAACTGTCTTTGGCATTTGAGATTGATTTTGGGCAGGTTTATTTGGTAGCCCAGGGTGGACACCTCCAAAAAGACGGTCTCCGAGCAGAACATGTATGTATCCTTCATGTACACTTTAACAGTACTCATTTTATGTTTACAGCAAGTGATAATAGCACTGGGTGGTGTCCACCCGATGAACCTCCCCCTCCACCCGCGGCAGACCCGATGTCTATTGAAGTGGATGAAGGTTCGTTCCCCATGCTTGAATCACCTGTGGGTGCGAGGTCTGACGTCTGGGCTGAACCAGGGGTGTTGCCAAGTCCTGAGTGGGACCCTCCTGCATTTCCACCCACATCAACACCCGACCGCGGGGATGTAGCCAGCACACCCATGCCTCAAACATCGTCTGACTCATCATCCGACACCGACACCTCAGAGGATAGCCAGGGATGGATCCCTCCCCCTCTACCGCCATCACAAACCTTTCCCGAAGTGTCCCCAAGCCCTACCTCCGATGGAAACTCATCACCCCGGCCGATCACACCCATCCGCGCAACATCACCTGACTCCTCCGATACTGACGCGTCGAAGGACAATGAAGGATGGACTCCACCTGCACAGCCAGCATTATACATACCACTGACATCGCCAATGTCAGTTTTGTCCGTTCAGTCCACCCCTTCAAAGTCACCCCGCGGATCACCATCGATGGCTGGGTCCCCACTCTTCTCAGGGACAGGTGAGCCAACTGAGAGCGGATCTAACCCAGAGGAAAGATTCTTTGAGAATTCCTTGCCAAGGGTAGTTGGTACGAGCCCCATTGCACATCGTAGGTTAGTGGATAAGGGAAAGGGAAGGGAAGCGGAATCGGGCCCGGTGAGCGGATTCCCTGCAACATGTCCCAAGGATATGGAAGGTTAGTTAGGCCTTGGTTGGAGTTTCCTACACTGACACCATCATAGGGGAATGGTGGCACTTGCTGAGAATGATGGCCGACCTGGAAATTTACAAAGGTAAATTCAATTGCCTGCGGCATGAATGTGAGTGCATTGACATCTCTATTAAATTGATATTGACAATCAATAGTAAGCACAGCGCGACAGATTGCAGCCCGCTTCCACCCCAAGGACGGCAAAATTACCCGCCTGGACAACTCCTACGACAAACTGCTTATTGCGATGTACATGCAATAAGCGGACAAGTTGGTGGAAGAAACTCGGGAGTGGAGGAGGCTCATTGCATTGAGGGCACATTATGCTGACATCATAGATAAGTTGGAGCAAATTGATAAGGGTGAGATGGAGGGCACACAGATTGCCATGGATCAATTAGAAGATTTACACCCATCAATGTTGTAATTACAATTGGTTGTCTGTTTTTATCTTGAACAAAAAACATTCAGTTTGTACAGGGATAAGCACTAGCATGGTGAGTATGATGGGCACCATGGAGTGATTGATTTTGGATCCACACATTGTGCTTGTGATAGTCCCCGCAGTAGCGATGGTCACCATGGCTGTAATCCACACCTTTTGTTCTAAATGGTTCTAAACATCATGGTACCACGTGAATCATATATACCGCGGCTCTCATATATACCACGGCTATTACAGACATATGTGCTTGCGACTGTCACCCCAGTTATAATTCAAACCTTTGGCTGAGGTCAATAGTTGTAAATACCGCGGCTATCATACATATTGTGGATATGGTACATGATGCCACTGTGCTGAGACGCCTTGGTTGTTACTACCCCGGGCATTATCCATACCGCGGCCTTACGTACAACTCCTATATACATGCTGTGGCTATTATACACATACCGCGGTTGTGATCATCACCTTGTTTTGACCCACCCAGTGGTCCCATATTTGATGTATGTACTTTACAATACATATGAAATAAACCTACGTTCGGCGCCTCTTTTGTATACGGGCGTCATCATAATCCTCCAGCCTGGGCGGGAGCCTTTTTGGCCGGACCGACTGCCGCCTTACTACATTCTTTTCCCCGCCATCGCATTTGTGTTGGAGTTGGAGTGATGAATCTCCTGCATCTTCTTTTGAGCCTTATGAGTAATTTGCTTGATGGGGCCACAATGCATACCTTGTGTAATGGCGGCCCTTGAAAGACCCGCGGCTGGCACTTGAACTGACGGACCACTCCGTTTGGCAACTTCGGAGGGCTGGGCTGGACATATATCAAATTTGTAAGAATAAATTTATTTGTGATGCAATACGAAGCACTCTTACCTTTTGTCTTCAACCTTGGTTGAGCCGCAGTGGAGGAAGGGCTGGCACTTGTCACCTGCATGGAGTGAGTGCTGTTATCAGCGACTCCCTGATGTTTGTCTGCATGTAGATATTACATATATTAGCGTCAGGATATATTCAGTCCATCCGAAGATCATTACCTTTGGGCTTAAGCAGTGAGTCAGAGCGGGGTATGTCCGCAGCAGACACATCCACCGCGGGTTTACTCTTTCCTGCTACTGCACTTTGTTTACCTGGATATTGTATCATATCAATTGTCCTAATTGCATGTATGACTTGATAGGAACACTCTCACCTTTGCTCTTTGTCAATGGCTGAGCAACAGAAGCACCCGTGGTCACTATCTGATCTCCAGCGGTCTTTTGTTTCTCTGCATATAAATATTATATATAAGGTGAGTTCTATGTGCGACTTCAACAAAGAACACTCCCACCTTTTGTCTTTACCCGTGGCTTGGGTTTGACACACACTGCGGTACCCACGGTTGGAGGATTCCTGGACCCAGCAGGCATAAAATATGCTGTGTTTGGGGGGCCCACTTTAATACTGTGATGCCCTGTGGAGTCACCGTCGTACAGATCCGAACTGGAATCTATGAAAACATATCCCTATAGTAATCCAACCTACCCTCTATATTTTTTCCAGCATGCTTCCGCTTTGATCTTTTTTCGCGGCCATTCTCAGCATTCCCTGCAACACATCAACAATATCCCATTGCATGAATAGATATTCTTACCTTGCATATGTTCTTGGCCGTGGCTATCCCTCACCACCCCCGCATCCTTAGCAGGACCCATGGCATTTCCATGAGGCAGCACCGCGGGCTGAGTGTCCTCTTTGTCCTCATCATTTGACGTGTCTATCAATGGCTCTGAGTGTTTGCAAATTTAATAAGATAATATTTACCTTCCCTGCGCTTTTTGCCTGTTCTCTTTGCCGCACTCTTGTGGTTGGTGTTTGCAACCGTGGCCTGTAGCGACCCATCCGACTCTAACCACCTCTTAACCTTGAAGGTATTCATGGGATCACTCAGTTGCCTATCTCGCCACCACTCCAATATTTCTGTCGCCTCCTTATTCGTAAGCCTGGATGGTTCCTTGAATGCGACATTGGTGGGCCAATATCTGCCCGATATATATGTGCTGCGGTCAAGCGCAATTGCTGCCCATGGGACAGCAACGTCGGACCGGCCACAAGCCTGTCCTGTTGTGACACGGTGAGTGTTTGATCCATGGAAATTATTTACATACCATAGTGAAAACTGATGAATGCGCGTACTACATCCTTTTTGTCCTGGGTGTTCATATTCAGGATGACCGGGATGTAGGGGATGCCATCTGCATCTGTTGGAAGGTCGAACCGCGGGCACCTTTTACATTTGACAATCTTTCTTGGAACCGCATCCTCGGTATCTTCACCACTTTCCTCCTCCACACCAAAGACCTGGTGAGCATATCGCTCCCACTTGTTCTCCACGCTGTCCCAGCCCTCAAAGAGTTTCCCATCGCCCAATTCGTCATTGAAGTCGTGCCTATGTGTTTCAGTAATAATATATGCAGTCATTAACCACGCTCACAGGCCATACATAACATCCCCCGTGGCACCTTTCCAAGCAGCCATCACAACCACTCTGGCACCGCATTGTTTCCACTTTTCCTTTGAAAATTTGCGGGCAAACTTCCGACCTTTTCCTTCCGCGGTTCTATCTGAAGTTTCAGTAGCATGCTGCCACGGGATAAGAGTCTCACCTTGCTTGGATCT
Source organism: Scleroderma bovista (assembly GCA_037178675.1). NCBI lineage: Eukaryota > Fungi > Basidiomycota > Agaricomycetes > Boletales > Sclerodermataceae > Scleroderma > Scleroderma bovista. The sequence goes on along the minus strand of JAYMGJ010000021.1, from coordinate 32,634 downwards.
CTGGGGGGGGTGGGTATCATTCCATTCCTTGGCTGTCTTTTCTGCCCGCTCGATGTTCTCCGCGGTCAGTCTCTTTATCACTTTGCCCACCGCCCTCTGATAATTTTTAATATACCCGCTGGAACCCGGTGCATGTCCTGCTCTGGCAAGCACATCATCTATTTTTGCCTTCTCTTGGTCCGCTATTACCATGCGGGCGGTCCACCTGCGGCCATATTTGATGAGCTGTTTTTTCTTCCGAGTGCGAGAGTGATTATACAGCCAATTCTGAATGGCCTATGAAAATACAAAATAAGCCAACCTCTCCATAAGTGAGGGATCACTCACCTTCTTCTTTATCACCCATTGGTGACTCTTGAGTGTCCTGTTGGCCTCCAGCCTTTGAACACTGCTTGCAATGTCCTTGAAAATGGACTTCCTTTTTGTTGCGTCAGCCGCCATCCACTGTTCCAGTTTCTCCTGGACAATGACGACCTCATCTTTGCGAAGGGGGGTCTTGCCTTGCCCAGTGGCATCAGACCTCTCACCGCTATTGCTCTCACTGTACTCAGATTCGGACATGGGTGAGGTGGAATCTTTGCAGCGAGTTCCCAATTCCGGCACACATACCGGCCTGTTGATTGAAGTTCACGCGGTCACTTGCTTCCCATGTCACAGGGACCCTTGATCTTACTTTACCATGTATGGGCAGATGTAATACGGCGCCCGAGGAATATTTGGTAAGGTTCCCTGGGTATCTGCAAAGGTCTTACCATACATGGAAAGGTCCATGTTGCTCAGGGTCCATTTTGACAATGCTTGTGTGCCAATCTCAAGATCTCAGGCCGTAATTGGTAAGGTTCCATTTGTGCCTGATCGCGGTCCCGACCGAGTGGATTGACACTGGAGGATCCCAATCCGATGCAGTTGGTCGAGTTCAAGGTATTGCAATGAGGCATTTCAAGGTTAAAAGTGGTCGTTTTGTGAGCTTCACATCCAGAGACAGTCATGGGGAAGTCCAAGGTAGTAAAAGTAGGCCCCTCTACACCTGTAACACAGGTGACATGGAAGACAGTAAGATCTGGTAGACAGTCCAAGGACAAGATTGTCAAGGCTCCACCCCGGAAAAAGGCACGCATTGAAAGAGCTGATGATCAGTCTCCCACTCGCGCTGGTTCATCGGCATTGGAGCACACCAGTTTCCTTCCAGATGAGCCTGTAGAGGCATATTCTATGACAGATGATCCACCCCTGCGAGCATGTAAATTGCCAAGGAACCAGGTCTGATGCACCTTCCACACTCTTAATATATATCTCATCGAATCATAGGACCACTATCTGCGAGACTGGCTGCCCTGGAAAGGCAAATATTTGTCAGTGCTCCTGGAAATGGAGGCACCCCCTGCATCAAGGATCTGTATGCGGTGTGGAAAGGATGGGGCAATTAGGTGCACTGAATGTGCTCATAGGCCAATCTTCTGCACAAACTGTTGCCTTGATACACACGAGGTCGGTCCCTTCCATCGGATTCAGAGGTGGACTGGAAGCTTCTTTGAGGACTTCTCTCTTCGCCTGGTGGGTCAGTTCTTTCACCATATCCACATGTTAATTAATAAAGCAGATTGGATTTGTAATGCACTTGGGCCACGGTGGAAAACCATGTCCTAGTGGAGGGTATAGCCGCGGGAATAATGCAAGTGATGATGAAGATGCTTGGGAAGATGTGGAGGACGATGGGAGCCCACCTCATCTAGCTAGACCACGGGACCGAAGTTTCCTAACTTTGGTGCACACTAATGGGGTGCACTTTTGCGACATTCGGTACTGCAGCTGTGATGGTTCAGAGGATTCACATCTGCAACTTATGATGGCTGGCCTTTTCCCTGCGACAACAAAAAGTCCCAGGACTGCATTTACCTTCCAGGTGCTGGATGATTTTATCCGGGACAATGTGGAATGTGGCACCACTGCGATGAACTACTATAGTAAATTGCAGAGACTAACATCCAATGCATTCCCACATGCGGTGCCAGTAAGTGAAGTAACCTTTTGTTTACCGCGGCACTGACACCACGGATGAAATAGAATAGGTACAGAGATCTGCTGAGGTTGTCAAGGGCATGGAGATTGTTGAAGCTTCTCAAGTGGCAAGGATTCCACGGAATCTCGGAGGAACCTGGGCCAGGGGAGCTGGTCCTCTTTTGCCCCGCATGTCCCCAACCTGGGGTAAATTTACCGCCCGCGGGAGGGGTCGATCTCACACAGTGAGTATAGGTTGTAATTATTCTATTATTTGCAAATACAACTGATTTGTACAGCTGGAAATATTCGAGGATCATTGCTATGGATGGAAATTTCAAAGCCGAACATATGTTGCTCAAACAAGCTCCAAACGAAGTCTGGTTGATGGATGGAAAAGGGTTCATGGTAACATCGCAGCCTTATAAGTCCTATTTAGCAGGAAGCACAAATCGAGTGGAGGTATGACCTCTTTTACTTGAGCAGCGGTAATTCCTCATGTTGCCATTAGAAATCGGACTGTAGCAATCATCGTGCGGTCAATCAGGCCAATACTAGTCGAAGTCAGTTGGCATCAACTGGAATTGGTGGATGTGCCTGTGCTAGACATGGGTGCTTTGTTCCGCATGCCATGGTTGATTTCCAAAAAGGAGAGCAGTATGTCCGCGGCTCCCATATAAAATCGCTTCATTGACCCGCGGATAGGCAAGTCAACATGGATTATTCCTTGGTGCATGCAGTGCATCACAGAATGGACCACCAACAGCGGGTGGTAAACTTCTATGACATCAATTGTCAATACAGCAAAAACCTGTATCGGCGTATAGAAGAGAACCGGTTTTTGTCTCTCCCACCCAGACTGAAGATTCAACCCGGCATTGGTATATGGCATGTCCATGGACATCAATCGGAATGTTTCATGAGGTATTCCCCTAATTTCATTCCTGGAGTAGGCAATGTGGACGGGGAAATAATGGAGACTCTCTGGTCGTCCTTAAATATTATTTCCCCCTCCACCCGGGGAATGGCTGCCCCTCATCGGCAGGAAATGCTGGACTTCCAAATGAATGACAGTAATTTCTTGAAGATGGTCCGCATGCGTGAGTGATCCTTAATTGCGGGTATTGCACCGGTATTCAAATATTCCAGCTTTGTCATTGAAGAGGAAACTAACTGCCGCCCAACGGAATCTTTCATCATCTCGTTATGCCTTTGCTACTTTGGATACAACTGTGCCTGAAGACATTCGTGATATTTGGAAGGCCCAAGAGTCGAAGGCACTTGTGGAGAGGCTATCCAATCCAACGGCCATGGATATATTTGAAGTTCGGTTAGAAAAGGGTATGTCCTCGTGTAATACATACAGAACAAGGCTGAAATCCCATGGCAAGCACCAAGTATTAAATCCATGGAGATTAGCCTCATAGAAATGCAAGCCGCGGCAGGGGCACTGCGAGGATCCGCCACATGGATGGCAAGGGCCTTGAAGGTGGAGGAGTCTCAGATAGTGCTCTTATTGGATGCACGCAGGATCGATTCAAGAACTACCGAAAGCCAAAGGCTTGACATTTCCCGCCGTCGCGACAGGCTACAGTCTCAAATCAATAGCTTGTTGCAGACCGCGGCACCATTTGTTGGGGCCGACTGGGACAGTGGACTTGATAGCCGTGACAATGGTGACCCAGGGAGTGATGAAGATGGTATTTTCGTTACTGTATCCCCAGGGAATGCAGAACATGCCATACTGCCGCTGCCTTCCTATATGGGATTGCGGCGGTGCGGTGAATTGGAGCTGAATGGCCTGGTGGAGCAAGAACTTCAGCTCAGACAAGGCCAGGCCAATGATGCTCTGCATGAAATACGGCTTGCTCTCGCAGACAAGGCAATTTTATTTCGCACAGAGGTCCGACATGGGAAAAACTATGCTGTGACAACCCGCGCTTGGAAAAAGGTATCGGACCTGGACACCTTGGTCAAAAGATATTCCGCGGTCTATAATCAGTGTCGAAAGCAAATGGTTGCTTTGGGAGCTGACCAAAGCATTCTTGACCGGTATCAAATACTGAACAAGAAGGATCTCACAGTGAGTACCGCGGTGTCCGATCCCAATGCAAGGGGCCATCGCCATGACTCCTTGGCATGGTTCTGGACTATGGACATTCCAAAGGACACTGATAAAAATGATTGGATGTCAGAGTGTAAGCTTTGAAATCTTCGGTCATATATACCTACTTAACAATTTCAAATAGTTTACCGGGTTCATTGGTTACGGGCGAAGGCAAGACAAGATCGATGGACTGAGGAGGTGGACCTCATAATTTCAGAACAGGGTTGGACACATAACTTCTTCAGAAAGCGGGCAAACTTCTGGGAGGAAAAAGCAGCGAAAGCAGCATTGGACTGTGACCGCGGCATGGCATGTTATTCAGCAAGGCAATATGACATGTACAACAAATTGAGTAAACTTTGCCAATAGATGATTGTTTGTATTATTTTTACATCCTGGGAATTGGAGATGATGAGTCGTGGCCGCGGTGTGCAAAGCTATGGTTGGCAAACATGCTGTGCCAATATTGGTGAATAGCACTTACCCTACCATGTCACCTAAGCCCATTACCATCCAAGGCCATCCAAAATATCTCACAGGATACTTGAGTTACTATACCTTTATGCAGCCGTGGTGTTAATGGCTTCCCCAATAAGTATTCTTTTGATTGTTCAGAAGCCACCCATTGAACACCACATGCATAATAATTCTACATTTTATGTGTCATTATGGAATACATTCAATGGTCTGTTCCCCTCCAAAGTTTGTCCGTGGACACCGCCCACTTCTCCTCCAGCTCATCGGGAGAATCTGTTAGGTATTCCACCATGCTCATGCGGTCGACGAGATGATGTAATCGTGCATTTTGACAAAAGATCTTCTCATCCACTTCGTTCAAGAGATGCTGGGTTTGTAATTTGATATCCTCGATCCCCAACCCCGCGGTTTCATTGACTTTGAATAGGCTCGGAATGCCATAATCCCCTGGCTGCAATGAATGATGATTAGCAATGTGTTTTCATATCGTTGTGAACTCACCTGGTTCTGCGGAAAGAATTGCTGTGCCTCTCTGACTAGCTGGCTGAGTGTTTGCCGCGGTACCGCATTGCCAGGGATACCCCATACCCACCATTCTCCCGGTGTGGCCCGTGGACTGTGGACTCTGGCTTCCGCGGGATACGCCTTGAAGACCTCGATGGTTTTGATCTGGCGCATCAACGTTGGTGCATCTGGGTCCCCAATAGACACCCATTCCATGACTTGAGCTGCAACCGCGGGAACCTGCATCACCAGCCCATGCTTGTTGCACACCGCAAGTAATCGCTCCAAAATTGCCTGCAGGATTGGTCAGCCCATTTGATGTGATTGGAATTCAAGCATCGCACCACTTCCGCCAATACATGGGCATGCCAATCGATCTTCTCCCACAGCGAATCTTCCCCTCTCTGCTGCAAAGCATGTACGAACCGACGGAATCTGATACCCGCATATTGTAAAGTAGCCGAGAGTGTGCGTGCGTGAATACTGGAGGAATCCATGGGTGTAGAATGGGGAGTAATGATTGATATTTATAATTGATCCACCAACATTCCCACGTACGGCCTACCATTGTTTATCAAACAATGACCCCCCACCCAGTTGGCATTGATCAATATCACCCATTGCTCCCGCGGATATATAATTAGTTCATCCCTTTTCTCCTATCTATATGTGATTAGTATGTCTGGATTTCAATTAGATATCTAATCTCCCCGCGATGACATATAACCGCGGTCGCAATATAAGTAATCTGCTGTGAATGCCAAATGTAAAGACAGAATTGGTCGGGGAATTGACACCTCATTATTGCCTTTTTCTAATATGAATTGGCGATCTATTTTGTGAATCTCTCGCCGTGCCTAATGGCCGCGGCAAGTTGACCCATCGATAACAAATATCCCGCGAGATAACAATCATTCCAATGTTGGTATTATCCTCTCTTCTTTGTCAGATAATTTCTCTCCTCCTGCATTTGATATCAGCAATCAATCATATGTACTGATACATCACCATTGTCCGATCGGTCACCGCGGCTGCGAGCAACCTCTCCCGCGGACTTTATACCAACCTGTGACATTTCAAATTGTATCAATTGCTCACCTTCTTATGTATTATTTACAGGTTTGGCCAATCAATGCTTACTGATGTGGGTTCCACCCGCGGCTGATCTTCTAACATGATTTGTATCTACATGTTGGCACCGCTCCAAAACAGTAAATTCCATTTCCTGTCTTTATTTTTCCTATATAATTTATTTATAGGTTTGAATTTCGTTGATTATCCAGCCATCACCCCTCAATCTACCTGCGGTCGCCACATAAATATTCTACAATATCCCGGCTTTGCTTGTGTCCTATTTAGCTCCCCTTCATGGCTGCTCCTGTGTCTTACCCCACTGATTATCATCTTTCCTACCAAGTTGCTGGTTATATGCGACACCACTTTTGTTCCTTGGCATTCCTGGACTCTGGCACTGCGGCACTGCCTGTTCCCCTTGACCTCCCAGTTGACCTTTCCATTGGGATGCACCAGATGGTTGCAACTTTAGTGACCACATATAATCATCACAGTATGCCTCGTTCATGTCTCTTCCTCCAGTGCTCATCTGTGTCCAGTTGACTCTGGTGTTGACCTCATCCGGCTCGCTGAATCATTGGCATCCATGGAGCCTGGGACCACCACGGATAGGGAGCAAGCCTTCCTTACCAAGTTCCCTGCTACTATTTCAGGTCTTATCGATGAACCAGCGATGATTTTGGGGGAGGGGGGAATTGTAGCTTTGTGGTATCTTCCTGGTGCCCTGGCATGCCCAACACAGGTATGATCCGATACCTCTTCTGTTCATCATTTTCTATAATACCTGTAGACAAATATTCTGCAGGCATTAAGTCCACTCCATACACAACTATCCGCCAGTATAACTGGCTGGACATGGCGCTCTGACCTGCAGTACTTTCATCCGGCACAGGCCTTTGTGACTGGTTGTTTGGAGCTTTCTCCTGCAAGGCATCAAATGGGTCATTATGTGAGTGCTTACCATTCCTGCCATACATTCGTTAATGAAAATATATTCAGCATGAAAATGCTTCCATGTCCAGGGACCTTAATACCGCCACGGGATTCCAGTGGTTACAAGCTATGGTTCAGCCGACCTCAATTATATCGGGTGCACTGTCAATCATGCATCCACAGCTGTATGACGATGGAATGCGAGGAATTAAACTATTGGGAGATTGGTCTTCCACAAACAACCCTGGCATGAACAGGGCCTTATCCCTCTGGCCCACCCCATTTACCAATATTTCCCTTATTGCAAACCAGTCCACCCCCCTCCACCATGATCCCCAATCCCGTGCCAGTTGGTACGATGTCATAGTAAACGTGGGTGAATACACTGACTGTGTCATGGCCATCCCTACCCTCGGCATCGAGCTGGTGTACAAGCCAGGTACCGCGGTCGCATTCTCCGGGAGGCTTCTTAGGCACGGGGTAAATGCTGTAGAAGGAAACTGGCACTATTTGACCTACTATATGAGGGATAACATTCACCATTGGGTAAGGGTTCCAAGGTGTGCGGATTGGATGAGGATTGATAGTGTGGAGAGGTTGTTGAGGCCTACCATACTGTAAATACTGGAAAGGAATTTGTAGAGCTGGGATGTATATTACTATTGATATCTCTTCATAGGAGAATTAGCAAATGCACATGGAGTGGAATTTTAGAAATGATATTGTGTGCTACAGGTGTCTGGCAACATTGCCGCGGCTACTCAGGGTTGCTTATTGGAGAAACAACACTTATTTCACCACGGGTTATCCATATGATACATGGCTGTATGTATACCTGGTACATCAGTGGTGTCCCGCGGGTATGTCTAGGGCAATCATTGTTGTCTTGATTCCGCCGCGGATTCATTTTGTTGGGACTACTTTGTGCATTTATTCTACTACCGCGGCTTCTTTCAGGTGCGGCATGTTGCCACGGCCATTTTGACATACCTTACACCCAGATATCAGTCTCCGTGAGCCCAACTATTACTGTCAGCCAGTCATATATGGGCCCATCCACGTTCGATAGAAACACCATATGTCAGCCTAGCCATGTCAATGCGGGTTAGAAATTATGTGCCCTCCATTGGGTCCGAGGCCGATGTTATTTTGGCCAACTGGTATTCCAGGTCACAACAAATCTATAGCCCACCCTTGACACACCGGATGATGCAGGTATCCACTGGCTCACCATATCTCATTGGACCCATCACACCTCAGCCCACCCGTACTACTCGGTATCACAAAATATGGGCTCACCTATACCTTAGTGACAGTTTTACCTTGGCTGGCCCATATGCTATGGTGCCGGGTAATAATAGCCTGTCCATCTCAAATGAGAACATCATAGTGTAAGCTCACTCGTGATATACAACCTTAATAGATATGGGCTACCCTTGGTTCAGGGGACATTGCTATTTTGGCTGATGTACATGATGAGGGACAGTATATTCAAAGCCCACCTGTGCTACATGGGATAATGGCATCATATATGGGCTAGCCCGTATCACATTGCAATCATCCATTCTCAGCCCACTCATGCTACTCGTGATGATAGAATATGGGCTCATTGGTATCTTAGGGACTATGCTATTTCAGCTCACTCATATTACATGGGCCCATATAATAACAGCCTGCCCATATGACATGGGATGGTATAATAGTGGCCCATCCATACCCCATGAGGAGGTCAATGTGTCAGCCCACTCGTGCTACTCGGGATGATGCAATATGGGCTCACCTATACCTTAGGTGAAGGTTATTTCGGCTCACTCATGTTACACAGGACCATATAATAGCAGCCTGCCCATGTGACATGGGATGGTATAATAGTGGCCCATCCATATCCCATGTCAGCCCAATATGGGCTCACCTGTACCTTAGGGGACAGACCCAGGGTGGCCCTATCCTCTGGTACTCAGCCCGCGGTGGGTACTCACTTGGGTAGTCAACCTGTGCTGTGTAATCAACACCAGTGGCTAGCTAACCTGCAGTGGGCAGCTAACCTGCAGTGGGTAGTCAACCCACCATGGGTGGTAGTGCGACCGCAGTTGGTAGTCAATCCGTGGTGGGGAATCACTCTACTGGGTAGTTAGCTTTGGGTGCGTAGCCAAGGGCAGTGGCTAGGTGATGGGTGGTTGGCAGCTAACCCACGGTATGCATTGAACCCATGGTATAACCTGCAGTGGGTTGTCAAGCCTGGGTAGGTACTGGTTAGACCTGGGACCTTGGTTGGTGGCCAACCCGCGGTGGGTCAGCAGTAGCTAGCTAACCCATGGTGGGTAGCCAACCCGCGGTATGTATTGAACCCGCGGTGTCACCTGCATGGGATAATCAACCCACAATGGGTGGTCACCCCTGGGTAGGTACGTGGTTGGTAATACGACCGCGGTTGGTAGTCAACCCGCGGTGGAGAGTCATCAGTGGGTAGCTAACCCATATTGGTCAGCTAACCCGCGGCATGTATTGAACCCGCGGTGTAACCTGCAGTAGGTGGTCAACCAGGGGTAGGTACGTGGTTAAAGCTGGGACCACGGTTTGTGGCCAACCCATGGTGGGTACTCACTCCACTGGTTAGTAAACCTGAACTATGTAGTCAACAAGGCCAGCTAACCCATGGTGGGCAGCTAACCTGCGGTAAGTATTGAACCCGCGGTTTTTGCAGTGGGAGTCGACCCACAATGGGTGGTCACCCCTGGGTTGGTAGTGCGACCGCGGTGTAGTCAACCCCCGCTGTGTAGTCAACAGTAGTGGGTGGATAACCGGTGTTGGGCAGCTAACCCGCGGTGTGACCTGCAGTGGATGGTCAACCCTGGGTAGGTACATGGTTGGAAATAGTTGCTGGCCAACCTAACCCGCGCGAGTAGTTAACCCTGGTTAGTAGTGGGCCCGTAGTGGGACTGTGGTTTGTAGTAATCCCGCAGCGTGTAGTAATCCTGTGGTGTGTGATGCCTGTATATGTATAGTCAGCTGTAGTAGTCCATCAATGGTAAGCAGTCAACCCGCGGTAGTCAACCCCAGTAGTTCACCCGCGGTAATGGAGCCAGTTCTGCTGGTAGGTTGATTAGATTTGTTCCTACTGTATGCAGTAGTATCTATTTTTGCTAGCCCACCCCATACCTTTGCATTCCAGTAAATCTGGGCTCATCCATTAATGTGCACCCAGTAAGATTGTGGCCCACCAAGATGTCATGATGACAATTCCTATATCCCTACCACAACCCCTCCTTAACTACCACCATAGCCCACCCATATCACATGGTAAAAAAATCATAGTGTGTAAGCCCACCCGTATTACTCAGTGATACTCCATCCATGGGCTCCTGTCCGCTGGCCTGTGACACTCGGCCAATTTTCACCTTCAGGTGGCCGTGTAAGACGGGACAAGGTAGGTACATTATGTGGTAGCAGTTCCTCTACATATATAGGTATTGCTTCAACAGGTTATGAGCCCTGTGAGTGCACTGTGTGCAGCAATGCACCAGGCAGCGCTCCAGCTCCCTGATTAGCTTGACGCTGTGGACCACATTGAGCTCCTAGCTGAGCCCCTGCACAGCCACAAGGCGAAGTCGGTCGACGACTTGCGCCCAACAGTGAGCTCCTAGCTGAGCACCTGTATTGCCCCAGGCGAAGTTCGTCGATGACTTGCGCCAACCATGGCAAACATTGTCGACGACTTGCGCTGGCATGACCTAGTCATGAGTTAGCTGTTGACAGAAGTGCTTTCACTAGCACTCAGGTGTTTCTTCTTTTCTTGCTTGTCTGTTGTCGCATTCATTTGCTGACTCCATTGACTCCCAACAGAATATCACCATGTCCAGCACTCTTGACAAGATGGTCCCCCTTTTCACTGGCTCCAACTGGCAGCAGTGGCACACTTCTATGCAGGCCTACCTTTGGGCACAAGGCCAATGGTATGTCTATTTGACGACTCAACCCACTGATGGCCACGATGACCAAAAGGAGTGGGATGACAACACCGAGAGAGCGCTCGGTAATATCACCTTGCACCTTGCCCCCTCAATCCAGGTTGCCGTCTCGACTCTCGACAGTGTTAAGGATGTCTGGGACTACCTCAAGAAGAACTTCGGCGCCCCCAGTATCGGTTCCGCCTATGCTGAGCTTAGCAAGCTCCTGGCCACCAACATCCCCACTGGCTCCCATCCCACTCCCGCCATTACAAAGTTGCTTAACCACTTCACCTACCTGAAGGACGCTGGCTTCGAGTTCCCTGCCCCTGTGCAGGCCATGATTATCCTCTGCAAGCTCCCTCCTACTATGGAGGTTGTAGCTCAAATACTCAGCCAGACGTTGCCGGATGAGATTAAAAATCTGAAGCCCGATGGGATCGTCAAGGCCACTACACTCTCTTTTGAGCAGAAAGGCGCCTCTTCGTGTGCCGGTGGTAAGGGCCCCCAGGCCAACAAGCTTAGTGCTGTGAAGCGCAAGCCAGCTGACCCCAAGTTCGCCCAGCAGCAGCAGCAGCCCCAGAGGCAGCAGCAGCAGCAAGGCAGGTCCAATGGCGGTGCGAGCAGAAATGCTCCTGCCCAAGGACAGGGAGGCCGCACTCGATGCAGTGGCAAGAAGGCTCGCACTTGCCACGAGAACGCCCAACAGGCAGGCTTCGCTACATACGTCCACTACAATGGACCAGAACCCACCGTCGACCCTCGCGCCCTGGCTCACACCCCCGGTGCTACCAACTATGGCCCCCCTGCTTTCACAAATACTATTAAGGCCTTCGACTTGGCACACTGTTTGGGGGTAGAGCCCTCCTGCCAAACCATCCACACCCTCGACCAAGTTGTGTCGTTGGTGAGTGCGAACCTGGACCAGCCCGAGGCTGGTCCCTCCTCGCTGAAGCGCCCTTGCCTTGAGGAGTGCATCACGATGCATGAGGAGGACACCATCTCCCTTGGGGATGATGAACCCTTCGCCCATGAGCCTTTCGCTGACGACGAGTTCAACAAGATCGACGCGATGGTCCTCGACCACTACAACGCGACGTCGATGGCGATGGGCGCGGAGGCCAGCCTTTTCAGGCAAGTACCTTCTGCACAAATGCTGACTGACACTGACACGCTCCCTTTACATGTGCGCTTCACGCCGTCACTGTATATAGTGAGTAGTAACTACAATATGTTGTGTCGTGTCCCCTCAAGCAATGCATATACCTGTTCATGTCTGAATGATGCACGCTGTGCTGGCTGTAAGGGAAAAATGGTCAACGATAGTGAACTTTCTGGTGCCTTCTGGCTCTTAGACTCTGGCGCATCACGCCACTTTACCGGTGACATAGGCGATTTCGCCTCTTACAACGCGCTAAAGCGAGCGCATTACGCCAAAATGGCTAATGGTGTAGCACTGATTGCTGGCATTGGCACGGTATTACTCCGGTGCCTAGACCACAACTCAGGGGATGAGAAAGTTATTACACTCACCCAAGTGCTCCATATGCCAGGCGCTACTGCACACCTTATTTCTATGGGAAAAATGCTCCAGCATAATTACAAGGTCACTGGCAATAAGCGAGGCATTAGCCTCACCCATAAAGCAGAACGCCTATGGTTTGGGCCAGACCCAGAAGACGATCACAATGTCATTTTTGGGATTAGATCTATCCCGATAATTAGATCTAACTATATTGCCTCTGTGAGCAAAGTCCATTATGACATTATGCACCGGAGATTCGGGCACCCCTCGAAGGAAGTACTCCAACACGCGCAAAAGCATACACAGCACTTCCCAGAGATTCACTTTCCTACTGAGGACTGTGTTTGCCCTGGATGTGCTCTTGGCAAGATGCCCAATCGAGCTTTCCCAGAGAACGAAAGATGTGCTTCCAAGCCCTTTGAGCTGGTGCACTCTGATCTCAAATCCTTCCCGGTTACATCGTACCGGAAGTTTAAATATGTTATCACCTTCTACGACGACTATACTTCTCATGCCTGGACTATGCCTCTTCACTCCAAAGCTGCAGTGATTGCGGCTGCCAAAGATTTCCTCGAAATGGTGTGTGTCCAACATGATACGCATGTCATTGGATGGATGTCCGATGCCGGCGGAGAGTATAAATCCGATCTGTTTGATCGAGCACTCCTTGAGAAAGGAATTAAAATATATCAAAGTGCTCCAAGAACCCCCATGCAGAATGGCTGCGCTGAGCGTTTAGGGCGCACTCTCATGGATAAAGCTGAGTCTATGCGGCATCAAGCCTGCATTCCTGACTCCTGGTGGGAATTTGTGTTCGCTCACACAACCCACATTTACAACTGTACTCCGGTAGCTCACCTGCGATGGTGCACCCCCCATGAAATGCTTAAGGGGGAGATGCCTAACATCAATCACCTCCGTGTATTTGGCTGCGGAGCCTTTGTCTACCTCCCAGCCTCGGCTAGAGCAAATAAGATGGCTCCCAAGTCAGAGCTAATGACTTACGTTGGTGTTGCCCCTGGCAATGAGCGCAATTTCTTGTTTATGTGCTCCACCAATGCAGTGTTCACCGCTGCTCACGCTGTCTTTGACGAGCGTCATTTTTCTCGCTGCCCCAAAAACAGGCGCGAACCTCTCGAGAACCCTTTTGGAAGGGCAAATCTGAAACCAGCCACTGATCAACCAGGAAATTCCCCTGATGATACCGACAGTGATGATGATGTGGAACATGACCATGGCTACCCACATCCCCAAGCGCAGGATGACGATCCAAAGCGCGAGGAACCCAAGGCTCCTGAGGAAGAGCCTAATCAAATAAATCCTCCCTGTACGCCATCTCCAGTGCCTCCACTGGCACCGAGAACGCCTTCACCGGCAAGAAACCCACCACCTCCGGCACCGCAGCGCCCTGGCCGAGCTGAATGCCGCCAGAATGCACCACAACCTCCTGCAGTGAATATCCCTGCCTGCCCCCAATGTGAACGTAGAGCGCCATTGCACCCCGGTAACGTGTATGGTGAGCAGCGACACCCCATTGAGCAACTCCGGGATATCGAAAGTGCCTCTTGATGGCGAGAAACAGTGGGTGAGCCCCCTAGGCCCCCACAACTGGACACACCAGACCATATCCCTGGTGGTTTCCCCGACACCTCTGCAACGCCCAGTGAGGAAGATGTGCAAAAGATGTGTGAGGAAGGGGGAGCAAACCTAGTCCGATTCCTGATGGGCAAAGCCCTTGAAATCCGTGAGCCTCAATATGAGAGCATCCGCAACTGGTCCTACAAGGACATTGCTCGCTTACCCCAAGCTGAGCAGAAACTCTGGCGACTTGCTTGCCAAGAAGAGCTCAACGTGCTGTGAAAGCGCAAGGTCTTTGAGCTAGTTGACCGACCCCAAGACCGGAAGGTCATTAAGAATCGATGGGTCTTCGACGTCAAGTTGGATGGCCACAAGAAAGCCCGCTTAGTAGTGAAAGGCTTTTCCCAGGTCGAGGAATTAGATTTCGACCAGGTCTTCTCACCAGTCATGCGCCTTGAAACAGTGCACCTCATGCTTGGGCTTGCCGCACTTGAAAATTGGTATATTACTGGACTTGACATTTGGAGCGCCTACTTGTATGGCAAGCTTGACGAAGAGATCTATATGGAACAATCCGAAGGGTTTGCAGTTCCCAGGAAAGAGCGCAAAGTGCTCTGCCTCTGGCGTGCCCTCTATGGCCTCAAACAGGCCGGCCTAGCTTGGTGGCGCACACTCGATGAGTCTCTCAAAGAGCTCGGGTTTGAGCGCCTTAAGTCTGAAGCAGGCATCTTCTTCTATAAGAAGAAAGGCACCAACATTGTCATTGGTATTATCTATGTTGACAACGCTTTATTCTGCGGCCCTAACAAGGCTGTTGTTGATGCCATCAAGGCGCAGTTCATGCGCAAATGGGAGTGCAGAGACCTTGGAGAACCTAAAGAGTTCCTCCAAATGCGAATCACTCGCAAAGGTCGCACTATCCACCTGGACCAATGCGCGTACCTACAAAAGGTCATTGAACGCTGCGGCATGCTAAATGCAAAGTCCACAAGCACCCCACTGCCGGCTGGCTACTATGCCGCCAAAAATACAGAGCCTGTTGATGCGGAACTCCGCTCCCATTTCCAGATGGTCATTGGGTCCCTTCTGTACCTTATGTTAGGCACTAGGCCCGACATTGCTTTTGCAGTCACCCATCTCTCATGCCATGCCGCGAACCCATCTCAGGACCACCTGTCCAAAGCGCTTTATATCTGTCGCTACTTGATTGGTACACCTAATTACTCCCTAGTGTACAATGGTGGATCCGGTGCTGGCCTGATTGCATGCACAGACTCAGATTGGGGATCAGACCCTACCTCTCACCTCTTGCAAACAGGTTTCTACCTGAAACTTGCAGATGGCTTGATCAGTTGGACTTCTCGTGCACAGAAGACTATTGTGTACTCGTCCACTGAGGCCGAATACATGGCTTTGAGCGATTACGCTCACCAAGTTACCTGGATTCAGAGTCTACTCGGTGAGCTCGGCTATAAGCTGAAGGCTATCCCGATTTGCGGTGATAATCAGGGGTCCATATTCATGGCATCCAAACCTGTAATGGAGCCTCGCTCCAAGTACATCGACATCCGCTACCATGGTATCCGCGAGTCAGTCATGAAAGGTAACGTGGAACTATTCTTTATTGATGGTGCTGAAAATCCCGCCGATCTGCTCACCAAGAACTTACCCCACGAGAAATTCGTGAAGTTCAGAGCTCAACTAGGCTTACAGTTTCCCTCTGGCAGCATCTAGCACCTTATTCACTGAAGTGCTCTATGTGCAGCACAGCGAGGGGGAGTGTTGAAGTCACACGTGCACCCGGCATAAACTGTCGATGAAGTGCGCACAAGACTGCGACCCATATTAGTGTAGACTTAGTAATAGTCCTCTTTAGAGTAGATGTTACATGTTACATGTCATGTGTCACAGTCACGCGTCACACTATTTGTTGTATATAAATAGCGGACATCGCTTATATAATATAACAGCTCTTGACCAGCTACCGCTACCATCTCAGGTTGTGCACTCCACCCAACAGGTGAGTTGGAGTAGCAGTTCCTCTACGTATATAGGTATTGCTTCAACAGTAGCCCACTTGGGTTTGGGAGTTTCTAGTACCTAGTTGTTTACGTATCGTACACCAGCCCAGGGTCGTGCCTGGCGTCTGTAGGGCGGCTCCCATTCAAGCGCGGTTCATACCCGCAAGGAGATTGAGCCATAGTTACCCGTAGTTCCTCCGTCTGTGGAGAGGTAGACCCATGATCTGCAGCCAGTGGCTGTTTGTTTCTGCATAGCTGTGCCACTGCCCTGACCCAGCGAGCATGACAGGCGAACAGAAGCTTACGCTTAGTTCATTGGAACACCTGTGGGGATCTAGTCCCGATATACTGCTACCTCTATGTTACTATACAAGTTAGTCACCATACCTCCCTACAAGTACTCCTTCAGTCAGGCAGGTCGCCTGACAGTCACCTACGATACCCGTTACCCCCTTCCTCTCACGCCCACTCAAGAAGCTGCCAGAGAAGCAGACTTCAAGAGGGTTGAGCAGACGTACACCGCCTTCCATCGCTACAATCTCATTGTTGACACCCTTGCAGACCTCTTCCTTGACAACCCCCGCTACCACGTCGAGGCAGAACCCGCCCTCCCGCTCGCGTGCTGCCGTACGTTTCATACTTCCCACCTCTACCCCACATGTCCCCGAGGCACTCCTTACTCCCATTACCACCCGTATTAAATGATGGATCAACAACAGGGTCATCACCAGGATGCCCTCCAAAATATTTTCCTTCAGCTCACACAGGGGCAAATTGACCTGCAGAACAGTATCCAGGCCCTTGCTGATGCACAGCAGGGCCTTGCTCCTGAAGCCCCCAGGGCACCCGCGGTACCGCCTCGCACCCCTAAGAAGATTGTCGCTGAACCTGGGAATTATGATGGCTCCCCCCAGGCCTTCAGAGTTTGGTGGAGCAAGATGAAGTTGTGGGTCATGATGAACCAGAGGAGTGGCCTCCTCACCAGGAATAGTGAAATTATGGCAGCCATTCTCTCCAGGTTCGAAGGACCTAAAGCTGGGCATTGGGCCCAGGTAAAGTTGGACTACTACCTTAGTCCAGGAGTCGAGTACCCGACATGGGATGCACTTCAGGCCGAAATAACTGGGTTTTTCGTGCCTGGCAACAACGCCGACTGGGCTAGATCTCAGTTGCTAAAGTTGCACCAAGGCCCTCGTCAGCGAGTTGACGACTTCCTTGTGACCTTCGAGTCGCTTAAAGTTGAAAGTGACTGTCCCGACGCTTACGCTAGGGACTTGCTCGAAAGGGCAGTACAGAGGCAGGTCCTCCAGCAGGTGTATCTCCTGGTGAAGGATCGCTGTCACGCACCAAACAGGTTTGGTACAGTGAACATGGAAGATAACGCCTATATCGAATGATCCTTATGCGAAGGATAAGCACGATGGACCCTCATTGTAGCCATCTATCGCACAAGACGACTATCCTGATGTGAGAGATGAATGCCAATGCAGACAGTCATCTATCGCACGAGAACTGCCAAGAAGCAGAAGAAACTGAAGGAATAATGTCAATTGTGGTATGAGAAAGGAATGCACATGTCTGCAGTCCAACTCCCATACCAGAACGATCAAAGAAGCCGAAGAATTGATGGAGAAACGAAGGAGAAAGAGAAGAAATGATTTTTAGTGCCCAAATGTCATTTTTAGGCGCCCAGTGCCGGCATTCCGATATTTTGAATAGCTCCGTCGTTTCTGAAGCTATCAGGCACGTGACTATACCGTCAGAATGCCTAGAGCGTGGTCTACCTGCCTGTCAAGTTCCGACGCAAATCCGTTCATTTCCCACGGAGATATTCCCCCCGCAATCCAGACGTTCGCTTCATCGCTCACTATGCAGTCCGTATTTTCTCTGGATCATTTCTCCGCTATTGCTGCAGATCTCCACTATGTCCTGCTCTTAGGACAGCCTCTCCCAGAGTTCCCGTGCACTGCCTGGCACATATCTTCCCAGCCTGCTCCCTCAGTCCCTCTCGTTCTCAGTCAGCGCGTTCTCCTCGTCAGTCCTGCGTCAAGGACGTACTTTGGTCATCTTAGGTCTATTGTCAAGCTTGAGAAGTCTTCTCTGGTTGTCTCTGTGTCCCCTGAGTCCTCAGCCTATGGTCCCTTCCTCCCAGATACTTGCCATGTCCATCTTCCTCTGTCGTTCGTCTCGCTTCCCTGGATGCGTCGAATTCAATACTCTATCCGCTTCCCTACTTTCAGACGACGTCCCCCAGCACCATGACAGTTATTCCCCCCACTTTATAGTGCTATTAGGAAGAAGAACCCTCTCTCGTTCTTTCCCAGAAGAGAGCTCGTCAAGGGAGCCCATGGTTGCACTTCAGCGGTGCTAGAACACATGCACTATACTTTAGTGTATGCTGACCCCCCAAAAGACCTGGATCAATCCCCCTATTAATCCCAGATCTTCCCCATTGTTGTCCCATCAAATTCCTGATGGTACACAGCCCCCCATCAAACTTCTTAGGCTGTGCATCAATGACTCCTTCTGCTGTGCAGTGACTCATCCCTTGCTTACTGATGCTCTTTTGTCATCAGTATTACTCTATCCCTTTCGCATTTTTGGTATATTACTCAGCTGATGACTCACTCCCTTACCAATCAATCTTGTCATGCAGCTTACTCATTCCTTTACTCAGCAGCTTATTCATGCTTCCTATGCTTACTCATTCCTGCTTATCCCTTGCTTACTGATTGCTTACAAACCCCTTACAAAGCTCTTACCAATCCCTTACCAATCCTTGACAAATTCTGCTTACTCCCTTCTCTTTTTGTACTTTAATGCTGTGCCCCCCCATGTATTTAAACCCCTGGGCTCAGCCCAGTGAAGGAGGACCCAATAGCACGAAATTATCCCTCTCTCAGACTCTCTCAGCTCAATATTGTCAAGTTTATCCAAGTTATTCAAGATCTATTCTTTATACTAGGCTCAAGCGGAGTCTAGGCTTCATACCAGTCAATCTTCCTCGCCTCTGGACATCAGAGGCATCCCTGCCCCTTTTCTGCACCAATCTCTAGGTGTAGTATCACGGTACTACACATTTTTGGTAGTACACTACAACAACACCACACAATATTGGTTGATCAATAGTCCGCATTTTTGGTAATCAGCACTACCACACCAAGAGTACCCAACATTAGGTAATCAATACTACACATTTTTGGTAGTACACTACAACAACAACACTACACAACATTGGCTAATCAATAGTCCGCATTTTTGGTAATCAGCACTACCACACCAATAGAACACAACATTAGATAATCCAAGCTGCACATCTTTGGTAGTCAACACTATCACACCAACAGTACACAATATTGCCTAATCAATGGTCCACATTTTTGGTAGTCAGCACAGTAATTTAATTCTGCAATGTGTATCAATTTTGGGTCTGACCCAGTTTTGCAATGGTTGACAACTTTTTTGCTCAACAGGCCTGACCCAGTTTTGCAGTACTTGACAACTTTGTTTCTCAACAGGCCTGACCCAGTTCTGCAATGTCAGCCTGACCCAGTTTTGCAATGCTTGACAACTATTTCCTCAACAGGCCTGACCCACTTCTGCAATGTCAGCCTGGCCCAGTTTTGCAATGCTTGACAACTTTTTCCTCAACAGGCCTGACCCAGTTCTGCAATGTCAGCCTGGCCCAGTTTTGCAATGCTTGACAACTTTTTCCTCAACAGGCCTGACCCAGTTCTGCAATGTCAGCCTGACCCAGTTTTGCAATGCTTGACAACTTTTTTTCTCAACAGGCCTGATCCAGTTCTGCAATGTATATACAATGTCAGCCTGACCCAGTTTTGCAATGCTTGACAATTTTTTCCTCAAAAGGCCTGACCCCATTCTGCCATGTCAGCCTGACCCAGTTTTGCAGTAATTGACAACTTTTTTCTCAACAGGCCTGACCCAGTTTTGCAATGTATCTACAACATCGGCCAGTCCCAGCTTTGCAACACTTGTCAATTTTTTTGTTCAACAGGCCTGACCTAGTTTTACAATGCTCCCACCAGTCCCAGTTCTGCAATTTTTATCAAACATCAGCCCATCCCAGTTTTGCAGTGATTAATGTCCCTCAGGCCTGTACTAGATTTGCAATAATAGAAAACATCGGCCTGGCCCAGTTTTGCGAGCATCGGCCGGCGTCGGCTAGTCCCACCTTTACAGGCAAATGTACATGTCCGATGACCCACTTTTGCAAGGGCTTTTGACTGAACTATGTGGTCCCCCTGAGTGCAAGTCACTCTTGGAAACCCGCTTCGCTAAATTATTATGTCAGAATGAATCTCAGGAAACTTGGATTCAGGCTTTGAAGGCTCACAAGTCAAAGGTTGCTATCAATGAGACAGCCCTCGAAGAGGCCCAGAAGCTTGTACCCCAAGAGTACTGGGAGTATTTAGATGTCTTCTCGAAGAAGTCATCTGAGCGCATGCCGCTTAGGAAACCATGGGATCATGGCATAGATCTCAGGGAAGACTTCCCACCTAAGAAAGGGTGTTTGATACCCCTGTCATTGGATGAACAGAAGGAAGTTGAGGACTTTGTTGATGATCAGCTTGTGAAAGGATATATTCGCCCGTCCATTTCCCCTCAGACCTCCCCTGTCTTCTTTGTGCCCAAAAAGGACAGCAAGAAGTGCATGGTTCAGGACTATTGTTATTTAAATGAGTGGACCATTAAAAATAATTACCCGCTCCCCTTGATCAGTCAGCTTGTTGACAAGCTGAAGGGGTGTAAACTCTTCACGAAGATGGGTCTTCGGTGGGGATATAATAATGTCCGTATCAAGGAAGGCGATGAATGGAAAGCTGTGTTTGTAACACACAAAGGGGCTTTTGAGCCCATTGTTATGTATTTCGGTCTATGTAATTCACCTGCAACATTCCAGAAGATGATGAACGAGATCTTCCACGATATGTCGGATGTCTGCGTGGTGTATATTGACAACCTCATGATATTTACAAACACGGATGATCAGGAAAAGCATGACAGGATCATGCTTGAAGTCTTAAAATGTTTACGTGATAATGACTTATTTGTCAAACCTGAGAAGTGTCGCTTCTGCGTTACCGAAGTCGACTTCCTTGGAATGATAGTCTCACGTGACGGGATAAAGATGGACCCTGAAAAGGTTAATGCTATTTTGAAGTGGCCTGAGCCAACGAATGTCAAACAGGTTCGAGCATTCCTAGGCCTCGGTAACTTCTATAGACGTTTTATTAAAGATTATGCAATTATGGCTAGGCCATTAACAGACTTAATGTGTAAAGATGTTGTGTTCCACTTCGGTGATAAGGAACGCGCTGCGTTTGAAGCCTTGAAGACCGCGTTTACTCATGCACTGGTACTTCAGTACCCCGACCAGGACTGTGAATTCCGCCTCAAAACTGATGCGTCTGAGTTCGCCGTCAGGGGAGTGATATCTGTTAGGTGCGAGGATGGCGAATTCAGACCAGTAGCGTATATGTTGCACTCTATGACCCTGCCAGAACGCAACTATCCTATTCATGACAAGGAAATGCTGGCCATTATAAAAGCAACAGAGGCCTGGCGCCATTATCTCGAGGCCACTCCTTATGCCTTTGAGATATACACGGACCATCATAATTTAATGTACTTCACGAAGTCGCAGAACCTCTCTAAGTGCCAAGCGTGCTGGCAGATGTGGATGACGCGCTTCAATTACTTGTTAATCTATAAGAAAGGAACCCAGATGCATGTTGCAGATCCGCTTAGTAGGTGATCGGACTATTACGTCTCTAGTTCCGAAGACAACAAGGATCAAACCTTGTTAAACCCTGTATCTATTAAATCAATCGACGTTACGGATCAGACTTACGAAGAGTGTCAGTCGCTAATCACGGACTTTCATGACACACCTGTTGCCGGACATAAGGGTGTCAAGGCTACGTTTAATGCACTCAGGAAGCACTATACCTGGAAAGGGATGAAGGAGCAGATCCAAACCTATGTGAAGCACTGTCAAAAGTGTCAACAGTCAAAGGTTTCGAATCAAAAAACTTCAGGAAGTCTCCTTCCCCTCCCTGTCCCAGAAGGACCGTGGCTTGACGTCATGATGGACTTTACTGAGATGCCAGAATCCCTTGGTTATAATTATATATTAGTAGTCATTGATCGGTTCTCCAAAGAGGTGGTCTTTGTACCATGCACTAAGGAAGAGACTGCATTAACAACCACTGGATTGTTTAGAGATCACATTTGGTGCCAGCATGGACTTCCTAGCACCGTAATATCCGACCGTGGATCGGTCTTTGCGAGCAACTTCCTGGGGGAGTTGTACCGGCTTTTAGGCATAAAGTGCAAAATGTCTACTGCCTTTCACCCGCAAACTGACAGACAAACGGGGGCTAAATGGATCAAGATTGCCCAGTTTGTCTGGAACAACACGGTCTCGGAGGTTACTACCAATTCCCCGTTTGGAATTACCCGGAGTTATTCACTGCACATGGGTGTAGAGCCAGTGCAGATGGTAGCCCCAGTGGCTAAGGACTTTGCTGCCATATTTAACAAAGTCATTGAATCTTCTGAGAAGGCTAAATGCAACATGAAGCTTCAGGCGGATAAGCATAGAAATCCTGCCCTGGATTATACTATTGGTCAGCAAGTCTGGCTCTCAACGGACAATCTTCGTATGTTGAATCGCACTTCTAAGAAGCTTACGGAAAAGTGGATTGGCCCCTATGAGGTGACTCAAGTAACCCCGAATGCAGTCGAGCTTAAGCTCCCAAAAACTCTTTGGATTCACCCGGTAGTGAATGTCTCTCAAGTCAAGCCTTATTTAGGTCCACTCCCTGGACAACCTGTTTCCTGGCCCGGCCCAGTGCTTGTTTCTGAAGAACGCAATGAAGAGTACGAAGTGGACTATATTGTAGCGTCCCATATTTATAGACACCGGCTCCAGTACTTGGTACATTGGAAAGGGTACGAAGAACACGAAATAACATGGGAACCCTTGTTGAATCTAAAGAATTCTCCTCTGGTAGTCGAGCATTTTTATAAGGAAAATCCCTCTGCCCCTCGCAAGCTTCGTATGGTGCAGTCAGACTTCGACTCGTTATTTACTTGGATCCCCAAGAATCTTACCGTATGCAAACCTACCTTTTGCAGTCTGGAATCCTGCACCTAAGGGGGGAGTAGTGTAACGGTCTAACTTTTTATCTTATCTAATCTGCGATTAGATGACATCTTATCTTATCGTACTGTAGTATCTTATCTAGTGCATCTTATCTGTAGGTCTGTCTAGACTACAGCCTCATGCTGTACATGCTGTATCCCTTGATGTCATTAGCATAGCATTACCACAGGGTGGCAGCTGTGTTCACTGCCTCATACAGCATACAGCCTCATGGATAGCCTCGCACAGGACATGTGTAGTATAGTATATATACCATTGCAATCCAGCACCCAGAGGCTCTCCATTCGAGCTCTCTTTGGGTCTTTGCTCTAAGATCTCTAGTCCTATTCCCTCCTCAGAGTCCCGTGTGGTAGTTCTTTGGGTTTTGCCCTTAGGGTTGTCTCAGGTTGGCAGGACAGGCACTTGCGCGCCGTTTTCGTTTTTGGTCGTGAAGCCCTGAGAGACAAACAGAAAATTAAACAGAAATAGTTATCATGGAAATGAGACTCACCCAGTAAGGGAGAAACACCCTTTTCCCATCACTTCCGGTTGCCCGATCTTCTTGTTCATGGCATCCTGGACAACAAAATACAACGCCTTCGGCTATGACAGCATCCTTGTATCCTTCGGGCACAACAAGGCAAAGCGTGCACACCACCCTTCTGCACCGGCTGCAGCAATGAACTGTTCCACCATCCTGACAAAAACAGCAAAACTAGAGCCAAAAAAAACTTCAACAAAATAGGTGATAAAGATAATATCACTTACACGGTTGTGTGTGTAAGAAAGACGAGAATGTTGTGCCACTGTTTTGGAATCCATCACGGAGTTGCCTTCCACTGGGATAGGGGAGGAGGGTGGTGTGGTGAGAGGAGATTCCATGTCTTCTGCCTGCAGGGTAGCAGCGAGGGGCATGACCTCCCATGCTGTGTGGTTGCGATCCCATTGTTTGGAGACACTTCAGGGGCTTCTGGGGGGACTTCTTGCCAAAATTTTCTTTGTTGTGCATGTCGTTCAGGCCATGGTTTTAGTTCTAGATGAATGAATGGAACAGATTTGAGCTTGCATTTCTGGCTTGTAACGGCTGTCAGAAGGCCTTCTATGAAGGAAGCACCAAGGCGAAGACATGCATAGATACTAGTAGATGGGGACAGCTGCTGGTCCCAGTATGGAACAGGATAAGGTGTGCCAGGGGGACTTTGTGGGATGATATTTGTGCGAAAGTCTCTTGTATACATGTCGGCACTGATGGGCATCAAGGTAGGCTGGTATGTGGGTCCCCAGTCGCCCTGTTCTATGTTGAAGACGGCGAGTACATGAGATATCGGTGGTTTCAATGTGTCAAGGATCAAGGAGTGGAACCTTGCTTGTCCAGTTTCCCCAGCCCTCGCCATGAGATTGTTGAGGATTGACCTATACTTACCTGGATGCACACATTATCAATTTGTTGATCCACTCTTCAGTTGTTCAACCAAGAGTATTTGATTTAACAAACTTGCAGGCAAGACGAGCCCATAACAAGGCATCAGCTCTGTGAGTGTTCTCATTTGATCTCCCTGTTCCCGATGTCTTCACATTGGATGCATACAGACGAATACCACATTCAGTGAAAGTAAGTACCACTGACTATCTTGTCTATTCCTACTTACTGATACCTTGTAGTTACCCTACAGGTATATACTAAATATAACAGTAGCTTGCCAGACTACTGAGGTTACCCTACAGGTCTCCTCCTTTTCCCTTCCTCAGGCTAGACCTTCCCTGTGCAGACCACCACCTTTCTATAGTGTCGACCTTGCAGCCATTGAGCTAGTTGCCCTCGGTTTCGCCGCACTCGTCATGAGTAGCGTCACCAACAGCCTCTGGATATGGACCAGCGAGCACAATGTCGGGAGACAGGCCTACCATGCTCCTGCAGTACCTCACCACAACACCCTCTCTCGCACTGGCCTTCTACTGGGGCCCACTGCTCACCCTCATTATTCTTTCTGCCTTGCCCATTCTCATCTTTGTCTAGGGATTCTCCCAGGCACTCGCAGGTCCTCGCCTTGCCCACAAATGTAACCTCCTTATGCGTGCTGCATCCCTTGTTTCACACGCAGCTGCTAACATTGGTGCACTCAAAGCCTCCAATGCGGAATCCCATGAATCCTCTGTTGAAGTCGCACGTGCACCCGGCGTAAACCGTCGACGAAGTGCGCACAAGACTGCGACCCATATTAGTGTAGACTTAGTAATAGTCCTCTTTAGAGTAGATGTTACATGTCACACATCACGCGTCACAGTCACGTGTCACACTATTTGTTGTATATAAACAGCGTCCACCGCTTATATAATAGAACAGCTCTTAACCAGCTACTGCTACCATCTCTGGTTGTGCACTCCACCCAACAGGTGAGTTGGAGTAGCAGTTCCTCTACATATATAGGTATTGCTTCAACAGGTTATGAGCCCTGTGAGCGCACTGTGTGCAGCAATGCACCAGACAGTGCTCCAGCTCCCTGAGCATCGCTTTAACTAGCTTGATGCTGTGGACCACATTGAGCTCCTAGCTGAGCCCCTGCACAGCCACAAGGCGAAGTCGGTCGACGACTTGCGCCAGACAGTGAGCTCCTAGTTGAGCACCTGTATTGCCCCAGGTGAAGTTCGTTGATGACTTGCGCCAACCATGGCAAACATTGTCGACGACTTGCGCTGGCATGACCTAGTCATGAGTTAGCTGTTGACAGAAGTGCTTTCACTAGCACTCAGGTGTTTTTCTTCTTTTCTTGCTTGTCTGTTGTCACATTCATTTGCTGACTCCGTTGACTCCCAACAGAACATCACCATGTCCAGCGCTCTTGACAAGATGGTCCCCGTGTTCACTGGCTCCAACTGGCAGCAGTGGCACACTTCTATGCAGGCCTACCTCCGGGCACAAGGCCAATGGTATGTTTACTCGACGACACAACCCGTTGCCGGTCACGATGACCGAAAGGAGTGGGACGACAACACCGAGAGAGCGCTTGGTAACATCACCTTGCGCCTCGCCCCCTCGATCCAGGTTGTGGTCTCGAACCTCGACAATGTTAAGGATGTCTGGGACCACCTCAAGAAGAACTTTGGCGCCCCCAGTATTGGTTCCGCCTATGCTGAGCTCAGCAAGCTCCTGGCAACTACCATCCCCGCTGGCTCTCACCCCGCTCCGGCAATCACCAAAGTGCTTAGCCACTTTGCGTATCTCAAGGACGCTGGCTTCGAGTTCCCTGCCCCCGTGCAGGCGATGATCATTCTGTGCAAGCTCCCTCCTACTATGGAGGTCGTAGCTCAAATTCTCAGCCAGACGTCACCAGACGAGATTAAGAACCTCAAGCCCGATGGGATCGTCAAAGCTGCTACTCTCTCCTTCGAGCAGAAAGGCGCCTCTTCGCGCGGCGGTGGTAAGGGCCCCCAGGCAAATAAGCTTAGCGCTGTGAAGCGCAAGCCGGCTGACCCAAAGTTCGCCCAGCAGCAGCAACAGCCTCAAAGGCAGCAGCAGCAAGGCGGGTCCTTCGGCGGTGCGAGCGGAAACGCTCCTGCCCAAGGACAAGGAGGCCGCACACGCCGTGGCAGCAAGAAGGCTCGTGCTTGCCGCGAGAACGCCCAACAGGCAGCCTTCGCCACTTACGTCCACTACAATGGACCAGAGCCCACCGTCGACCCTTGTGCCCTGGCTCACACTCCTGGTGCTGCCCACTACGGCCCCCCTGCATTCACAAATACTATTAAGGCCTTCAACTTGGCACACCGCTTGGGGGTAGAGCCCTCCTGCCAAACCATCCGCACCCTCGACCAAGTTGTGTCGATGGCAAGTGCGAACCTGGACCAGCCCGAGGCCGGTCCCTCCTCGCTGAAGCACCCTCGTCTCGAGGAGCGCATCACGATGTATGAGGAGGATGCCATCTCCCTTGGGGATGATGAACCCTTCGCCCATGAGCCCTTCGCCGACGACGAGTTCAACAAAATCGACGCGATGGTCCTTGACCGCTACAACGCGACGTCGATGGCGATGGGCGCGGAGGCCAGCCTCTTCAGGCAGGTACCTTCTGCACGCGTGCTGACCGACACTGACACGCTCCCTTTACATATGCGCTTTATTCCGGCACTGTATATAGCGAGCAGTAACTACAATTTGTCGTGTTGTGTCTCGAGTAATGCATATATTTGTTCGTGTTCGAATAATGCACGCTGTGCTGGCTGTAAGGGAAAAATGGTTGACGATAGTGAACTTTCTGGTGCCTTCTGGCTCCTAGACTCTGGTGCATCACGCCACTTTACTGGTGACATAGGTGATTTCACCTCCTATAATGCGCTAAAGCGAGCGCACTATGCCAAAACCGCAAATGGTGTAGCACTAATTGCTGGCATTGGCACGGTATTACTCCGGTGCCTAGACCACAACTCAGGGGATGAGAAAGTTATTACACTCACCCAAGTGCTCCATATGCCAGGCGCTACTGCACGCCTTATTTCTATGGGCAAAATGCTCCAGCGTAACTATAAAGTCACTGGCGATAAGCAAGGCATTAGCCTCATTCATAAAGATGAACGCCTATGGTTTCGGCCAGACCCAGAAGATGATTGCAACATCATTTTCGGGATTAGATCTATCCCGATAATTAGATCTAACTATATCGCCTCCATGAGCAAAGTCGATTACGACATTATGCACTGGAGATTCGGGCACCCCTCTAAGGAAGTACTCCGACGCGCGCAAAAGCATACGCAGCGCTTCCCGGAGATCCACTTTCCTACTGAGGACTGTGTTTGCCCTGGATGTGCTCTTGGCAAGATGCCCAATCGAGCTTTCCCAGAGAATGAAAGACGTGCTTCCAAGCCCTTTGAGCTGGTGCACTCTGACCTCAAATCCTTCCCGGTTACGTCGTACCGGAAGTTTAAATATGTTATTACCTTCTACGACGACTATACTTCTCATGCCTGGACTATGCCTCTTCGCTCCAAAGCTGCAGTGATTACGGCTGCCAAAGATTTCCTCGAAATGGTGCGTGTCCAACATGATACGCACGTCGTTGGATGGATGTCCGATGCCGGCAGAGAGTATAAATCCGATCTGTTTGATCGAGCACTCCTTGAGAAAGGAATTAAAATATATCAAAGTGCTCCAAGAACCCCCATGCAGAATGGCTGTGCTGAGCGTTTAGGGCACACTCTCATGGATAAAGCTGAGTCTATGCGGCATCAAGCCTGCATTCCTGACTCCTGGTGGGAATTTGCGTTCGCTCACGCAACTCACCTTTACAACCGTACTCCGGTAGCTCGCCTGCGATGGTGCACCCCCCATGAAATGCTTAAGGGGGAGATGCCTAACATCGACCACCTCCGTGTATTTGGCTGTGGAGCCTTTGTCTACCTCCCAGCCTCGGCTCGAGCAAATAAGATGGCTCCCAAGTCGGAGCTAATGACTTATGTCGGAGTTGCCCCTGGCAATGAGCGCAATTTCTTGTTTATGCACTCCACCAATGCAATGTTTACCACTGCTCACACCGTCTTTGACGAGTGTCACTTCCCTCGCTGCCCCAAAAACAGGCGCGAACCTCTCGAGAACCCTTTTGGAAGGGCAAATCCAAAACCAGCCACTGATCGACCAGGGAATCCCCCTGATGATACCAACAGTGATGATGATGTGGAACATGACCATGGCTACCCACATCCCCAAGCGCAGGATGACGATCCAAAGCGCGAGGAACCTGAGGCTCCTGAGGAAGAGCCTAATCAAATAAATCCTCCCTGTATGCCATCTCCAGTGCCTCCGCGAATCACTCGCAAGGGTCGCACTATCCACCTGGATCAATGCGTGTAC
This sequence comes from Scleroderma bovista, assembly GCA_037178675.1. Classification (NCBI taxonomy): domain Eukaryota; kingdom Fungi; phylum Basidiomycota; class Agaricomycetes; order Boletales; family Sclerodermataceae; genus Scleroderma; species Scleroderma bovista. Next base: position 3,460 of record JAYMGJ010000021.1, on the reverse strand, counting down.
CTCCAAAAGGTCATCGAACGCTGCGGCATGCTTAATGCAAAGTCCGCAAGCACCCCACTGCCGGCTGGCTACTATGCCGCCAAGAATACAGAGCCTGTTGATGTGGAACTCCGCTCCCGTTTCCAGACAGTTATTAGGTCCCTTCTGTACCTTATGTTAGGCACTAGGCCCAACATTGCCTTTGCAGTCACCCATCTCTCACGCCATGCTGCGAACCCATCCCAGGACCACCTATCCAAGGCGCTTTATATTTGTCGCTACTTGATTGGTACACCTAATTACTCCTTAGTGTACAATGGTGGATCCAATGCTGGCCTGATTGCATGCATGGACTCAGATTGGGGATCAGACCCTACCTCTCGCCTCTCACAAACAGGTTTTTACCTGAAGCTTGCAGATGGCTTGATCAGCTGGACTTCTCGTGTGCAGAAGACCATTGTGTACTCGTCCACTGAGGCTGAATACATGGCTTTGAGCGATTGCGCTCACCAAGTTACCTGGATTCAGAGTCTACTCGGTGAGCTCGGCTATAAGCTGAAGGCTATCCCGATTTGCGGTGATAATCAGGGGTCCATATTCATGGCATCCAACCCTGTAATGGAGCCTCACTCCAAGCACATCGACATCCGCTACCACGGAATCCGCGAGTCAGTCGCGAAAGGTAACGTGGAACTATTCTTCATTGATGGTGCTGAGAATCCTGCCGATCTGCTCACCAAGAACTTGCCCCGCGAGAAATTCACGAAGTTCAGAGCTCAACTAGGCTTACAGTTTCCCTCTGGCAGCATCTAGCGCCTTATTTGCTGAAGTGCTCTACGTGCAGCACAGCGAGGGGGAGTGTTGAAGTCGCACGTGCACCCGGCGTAAACCGTCGACGAAGTGCGCACAAGACTGCGACCCATATTAGTGTAGACTTAGTAATAGTCCTCTTTAGAGTAGATGTTACATGTCACATGTCACGCGTCACACTATTTGTTGTATATAAACAGTGTCCACTGCTTATATAATAGAACAGCTCTTAACCAGCTACTGCTACCATCTCTGGTTGTGCACTCCACCCAACAGGTGAGTTGGAGTAGCAGTTCCTCTACGTATATAGGTATTGCTTCAACATCCTCTCTCCTCATGCGTATCCCTGCCGCACTGCCAGCACTCCCCACCATATGGGGTGGTACTACTGGGGCATCCCAGTTCGTCACGATGGCCATGTTCATTGAGGGATTCTGGTTCGGCACACAGGGCAAGATCCAGCCTGGAGGCGTCATGAGCGTCTTCTGGGCGTGTCTCATAGCCATGAGTAACCTCCAGATGGCCATGCCACTCCTTGTAGTGCTCGCCAAAGGAAAAATCACAGCTGCCGAACTCGCATCTCTCATTGTGTCCTCAACTCCCCCACACATGTCCACACACGATGACTCCAAGGGCTTGAGCCCTCAACCTCATAAATCTCCAATTCTCTGGTGAATCACACCAGTCTGTTTCGCGAGTGACTTTTGCCTTACTAATATCACATTCTCCTACCCAACTCGCCCTGACACGCCTGTCCTAAGTGGTGTCAACATGTATCTCCCCGCTTGCGAAATGACATACATTGTCGGCCCATTGGGATGTGGCAAATCCACCATAGGTGCTCTCCTTGGGCAGTACGCTCTACCTGTTGAAGCAATACCTATGTACGTAGAGGAACTGCTACTCCAACTCACCTGTTGGGTGGAGTACACAACCAGAGATGATAGCGGTAGCTGGTTAAGAGCTGTTATATTATATAAGCGATGAACACTGTTTATATACAACAAATAGTGTGACGCGTGACTGTGACGCGTGACATGTGACATGTAACATCTACTCTAAAGAGGACTATTACTAACACAACGCGGTTAGCAGAATTTAAGCCGGGTGTAAATGTAGTGAGAAATGTGAATCGCAAATTGGAAATTTAATCTGACATTTTTGCGGTGGTGCTACTTGAAGTATAGTCAGTGTAATATACGTCGGAGGAAACTTAATGTGTTGGCACTCGTGCTGTCCTGGTGTAAAGGTTGACTCAAATAAGACATTTTGGCGCAGACAGAATATGTGTGAAAGCTTCGCATATTGGCTTCAGGTATGTGCCTTGGCTAAACTTCAAACTTTTCCTGGCAGAAAATAAAGATGCAAATTTTGAATACCGACAAACAATAACAACAGGGCCCATATTAGAAATTAAGTTTGTGGACAAAATGTGGTAATAAATGTTAAGTTGTATCCATGGACTAAATGAATTGCCCGACGGTCGCCCACCGCTCGCCCGATGATCGCCCACCGCTCGCCCGACTCTCCTCGCCCGACTCTCCTTAGTTGCATCACCCCATTGAAGGCATTCAGTCATCATCCCATTGAAAACAATGCCAATCACGATGTACATATACAAGTCCATAGTGTGTGTAGCCTAATCCTGGAGGTGAAATTAGGCGAAATTAGTTCACTTCAGGCAAACCAATAATAGTAGTCTCTCTCACCCTACACAAAGAAAGGACCACAACTTGCTCGCTTGAAATGGCCCATCGTGCATAGTGGCTTGTGACCCAACCCACTTGGACACTCTCTAATCTGTCCTCAAGAATGGAAGAATACAGTTTCACAGGGAAGTGTGGATATATGGCGAAGGGATCAGCGGTGATCACCCCACTTGCTAATAATGGTCGTTGTCGCTGGACGGCAAAATGCCAAGATCTGTTGGATTCATAGATATATTTGATACTTCCTGGAACAGGTGATGACGCATAATTGCCAGAGGGATAGAATAAGATGAGGGAGTTACCAATGTGGGTCGATGACCGACAATAGTAAACCCCATGTACGTGTAACTGAGCGCGCAGCACTGCTGTACATTGTCCAATGAGCGCACGTAGATCCCGGGGAACATTTCATTTCGGGAGATTATCAGCAGGAGCAGCACCATCGTCATCATCACCACCAATATTGCCTGGGGTCCGGTATGCACAATCAAGAAGGACTTTGCATTCATGGATAACAGGTGGACAGTCTGATCGTGACAACCAGCTACGTAGTTTTGCACCCTTCAGAAAAGAATGGAGCATGGTTACTTCCAGTTCTCCTAATAGGCATGTTAGCCAACGATGCACAATGGAGTATACTCAACACACCATATTTATGGTTGCTGGGAAGGCGCTGGAGGACTCCGATAAGACGCTCAAAAGGGAATGTCCACCACGAGTGTACAGGACCGAAGAGCAACAGATAGTCATAAATATGAAAAGACGCGTGATGGTTTGGGCGCAAGTTGAAAGTCGGGTGGATGATCTTCAAGTTCTTTACATAGCTAGCAATATTCGTGCGATAAGCAGAAGCCCGCTCAGGAGTCATTGTCCGTGCACAAGCAAGGTAGACAGCAGAAACTAGGGACATAGTATGATCAAGAATAGGCTTGAACTCGGTCTCAGGATTTGCCCAAAGACTG